>PNEQ01017424.1:0-64090 GCA_003012365.1 Medauroidea extradentata | reverse complement strand
ATCAGAGATGTTAGAACTGGTATACTATAGAAACACGTGCTTTAGAACAGTCGTATAATAGAAACACACATCTAAGAACTGTCATACTTTAGAAACACATAATATAGAACTGGCATTGCTTAGAACATTCTGTCTTCTGTGTTTCTGTGGTATGTGTTTCTACCGTGTGTGTTTCTAACATCAGACAGCACCCCTTTGCCAAGGATGACTAAATGTGGTACACAAACTATCACTTGGTCGCTCCGCGCTTTAACTCGACAAGTAAAATGGGTTACCACCCAACCTAAGCAAGCAAAGGCAAACGAACGAACGTAAACAATATTACTGTTATAAAATAATTATTCCAGTTTATTATTTTTAAAAAAATCTATCACCTGCGAGAGGAGGTCTTAAATTCTAGTGAAATCTTCGAAAAAAATATACAGCAACAATAAATAAATTCGTGAGAAATTAAGTAAACTTTTGGACCTTTAATGATTTTTAGAATGGAGGTGTAAGGCAAACTAAAATGTTTTGTTGGATATACTCAATTGCTAGCGAATGAAAATTAGTCTCAGAAATCCAATACTTATATAAACGGACTAAGAACGCGAAAAAGTAAAAGTAAAAAAGGACAAACAAACGAAGGCAGCCCGAAATGACGGTGGTCAACAAACAAGCAAATATTTCCGAAATAAGAATATAGTCGGTATTTAATTTTTTAAAATATGTAAACATCAAACAGACAAGGACCAAACAAGGTCCGTAAAAAAGGCGACGAAGATTGACAAATACAACGATGACATCATAAATGGCCACAGCGACAGAAATTATTGCAGAAAAGGCAATAAAACACAACGTTATTACACAGACAATGATAGCAGGCTCCCTTCGATAACACGTCGAAAAAAATTTTTACTACTTAGTTTTATGTGATTTTGAGCAGGATCGCCGACGTACGCCATTGCAGTATCTTTGCCGTTTCAAAAATTAGGTAAGACATAAACAAAACCAGAATAATAAACAAACTAAAATTAGCTGTAGTCAGAACATATACATAAAATAAAATACACAATAAACTCAACAAGGAATCTAGTCGTGTGCGTTGTCTGGATTACGTTACAGTAATTGTCCATTCTGTCTATTGTGTTTTCCTGAGTCTTTTTGGTTGTCCTGGTTATTTAGTTTGGTTTTCTCTTCCGGTCCTTGTTTTTTAATATTATTTGTGTTTTGTTTGACAGAATTATTAGTGCGATTTATTATGTGTTATATTTTATATGTATGTTCTGGCAACATCCAGTAAAACGTGTGTTTTTCGTTGTTTTGTTTCACTTGGGTTTCTGGGACGACAGATATACTGCAATGACGTTGGTACACGATTTTTCTCAATATCATTCCATCTCACTTATTTTTGTGTAATGTAACGGCGTACGTCCACTATTTATCTCCCATTGCAAGAGCCCTTCAAACAAATAACTTGTAAAAAGGCATACGTTCACGATTAAAATAATTTTCTCTCACTCCAAGAGTCCTTCAAACATATAACATATAACAATTTTGCGTATAATCATTTTCTCCTATTACAAGATTATGTCAAACAAATAACTATTTTTGTGTGGTGTATGGTTGTGTACATTCTAAAAAAAATTACGTACCAGCGTAGTAACTTTAGTACTAATTTTTACAGGAATCATTATCATCTGACTCCTTACCACTTAATGACAAGTGATGGCCAGGAGAATGTGAACGAACTGCATATGTCTGACGAGCAGCCGAGCGTGGAGTGTTAAGATCCAGACCAGCCCAGCCTAGAGCTACATGTTACGCAATCTGTTTGTAGTTTGCACATCATTATGTGAAGAGATAGAGGCGACAAACAGCATCGACTGACCTGATTCCGACCGAGTGTGGTAGCGCAACGATTACACGCTGGACTTACGGACTCTGCCTACCTCAGAGCTCCGGCGGCAGCAAGGATAGGGCGTTACAAGTTAAATTATATTCCTAAATATCTCAGTCACTTTCAAACCTACATATATGCCACCACTGACTTTTTTGTTCAGTACGATACGGCCCACACTGCTACGGAATCTTTTAGCAAGTTATATCAATACCCTGAAAACTATGAGCAAATAAGTGTTTTCATGCCGATTAAACACTCTAAACCCTGTATTCATAAAATTCTTTTCACATTTTCGTTTACGTCGCAGTATTCTCCTCTTATCAATGCAGAAAATGGTTTTCATCCGAAAGCGATACCTCAATGGATGACAGAGCTACACGGAATTTAGTTTAACATTTAAAACCCTATCCTTGCTCCCGCCGCGCTCCGAGGTAGGCAGAAGCCATAAAAATTTGGGAGAACCCAGGTTCAATCACCGACTCCGACTATCCTGATTTCGGTTTACCATGGTTTCCCGAAATCACTCCAGGCGAATGCTGTGTATCATCGTCTCTAAAGACGACGCTGTCGACGTGACATTAAGTCCACTTACCTTGACCGCCTAACCGACATGAATACCACATGCATAAATCCCTTTTTGTTTTGGTTTTGTGAGCCACTGTAACAAACGTGGTCCCAAAAATCTTTTAATTTAGTGTAAGGAGTTGAGTGTTCAGTTATATTACACACCCTTTTAAGAGGCCGTGTCAGTGTTTCAGGCGCATTTATGCAACCCGCATTAACACATATAAATCAAGGCTAATTTTAGGTACTCTAAAGCAATAACAGTATTACAAATATCAACGTTATCTTCGGGCTTTATCAAAGACACAGCCGTTATTAATACACCTGCGTTCTGCAAAATGAAGCATAACAAGCCGTTACATTAGCAACGTGATACTAAAAAAATGTTTCGTAAAATTTGTAGCAACCATTAATTGTACTTGACTTCGACAAACGCAGCAAAAATAAGAACGACTGTGTCTCTTATAAAACGTGAAGATAATGTTGATATGTGTAATACTGTTATTGCTATAGAGTACGTAAAATTAGCCTTGATTTATATGGGGTTAATACGGGTTGCATACATGCGCCTGAAACACTGCCACGGCCTCTTAAGGCGCATGATCTCTTATTTATACTGCTTATGATACAAAAATTTTTAAGCCAAAGCGAAAGTAGGTGTCACAAAACTGCCTCCTAGTTTTTTTGGAAATATTGTTTGCTGTGATTTCCGAGACAAAACCAGAATATTTTACACTACTTTTGTATTTTGGAAGTTGGCAGTCCAGGGGCTGTTGGGCGAGGGCGCGAGCTTCCGGTGGTTCGCCGTTGCTTTCCGCAGGGATCGAGCTGAAGGGAGGTAGCCTTTAATTTGCACCTCTCCGGCTGGGAATCGTACCCGGCACCCTTGACTCACCAGCAAGGGGCTCTAATTACTTTGCCAAACTGTTGGACAACACCGTATGATTTAAAGTAATTATTTATTAACAAAATTGTCTTCAATTACCGTAAACTGGGGCAACGTTGGCCCTGGAGGGTAACTTTGTCCGACTAAAATTTCAGTTGTTATGTCGTTGAGTCAAGAACGTTTCAAATTTTATCTGACTGGATTAAATGTAATTTTTTAAGCACCAGGCATTGCTTGTCTGTATATTAAGGCTCGGCATCAGTCGCCATATTGAATTATTTTATTTTTCGCTCTTACGAAGTTCTGAGAAGAAAAATGTAAAATACGTTGGTATAATATCAATTCTATTTACCTTGCGCTACAATCAAAGCATGGCAGTTGAACTTTTAACGAATATTTAAGCTGTAATTAGTCGAGCAATTTTTTTATGGTCCTAATTTTTTAGATAGAATAGAGTTGATAATAGGATTATCAGTTTTCACGTTTTTATTCTCAGAATTTCAATAAGCGCGAAAAGTAAAATAATTCAATGTGGCGACTGATTCCGAGCCTAAACTAAACTTATCAAAAACTCATATTTTGAGTGGCACAAAGTTATCCAAAATAGGCCAAAGTAGCCACAGTTTACGGTAACTATATTATCGAAATCCCGTAATATTTTGTCTAGAAATAACTACACTACATAGCAAAAATATTTTTAATTAAACATGGAGAGAGATTGGCAACATCTGCTATGGATTAGGCTTACAAAATAATTATCTCAAAAACAGTATAGAAATAAAGGATCATGACCGTATTTATATCCGCAGGATATGGTTTTTGGGAATCGTGCGAAAACTACGGTGACACGAGTTTGACGGAACCTCTTCTCTTCCCCTTCGATGATCGTGGACAGCAAGCAGTTCCCTTGAGCTGCTGGCGAGAGCTTCGCCATTATTCCGTACTCAGGTTCGTCTGCAGCGAAGCTCCCCCCCGTCGCTGATTCGATTACGGTCGGGCGACGAAGTTAGGCGGAGCCGTCGAGAGAGGATGTCCCGTCGAACTAGAATGCCGCCGCCTCCTACCCTAGCAGCCATTCAATCCAGCCTTGCCATCCGGCCACTGGTGTTTACCGAGATCTTCTTACCGAATAATTCTGTGTGTAACTTGTCGGCTTCGGCGAAAATCATTTTCGCCGAGCGGTTGGGGGTGAAAAGGGAGAAGTGGCCAGAATCGAATCTGCGAGTTGAGAGTTTAACTCAGTTTCGTGCTCTTCGAAGGAGATGGAAGCAAACAGCGGTTCTGGACGTCACTTTGCTTCATGCAAATTTTCCTACCTAAATAGTGATTAAAATGTTGTTTCAACCTGCTCCGAAGACAGAAGAAACATACTTCCCCGCCATTTATAGCTATTTCTGCAGTTTCAAGTTAAAAGTACAGATATATTTTTTTTTTACATGTTTGGTTACATAATAACCGGTACGAAAATTGAAAATAATAGTCTAGTAAATAATTAAAAAAAACATGCAGTCAGACGTCAATTTAAATACATTAGACAAACAAAATAATTTCTCATTTTGTATTTTTTAGAAATTACAGCAAGGTGAGAATAAACGTTATGCTACAAACCCAGAATAAACTAAATGGCAGATTTTAGATCTAATAATAAAAAAATTTAATAGTTTCCCTTTAAAATTGCAAACACTTATTATTGAAAAATATTATGTTATAAAACTTTACACAGACAGTAAGTATCAAGAGATGTACACTTTTTTTTATCAACAAGAGTTACATTTTTATTTTGAATAACATAAATTTATTTATTTATTTTTGTTTTCACTTCGAGTGCCGAGCTGCAATCGCATTTTTTCTTAGTACAGCAGATACATTTTGAGATCTGTTTACTGAATGGCACTGTGCAAACCGAAAAGGAATTACATGGCTTGCGTTTCTATAGAGTACTACACAAGAACATCGAGACGACAGCCTTAGATTCAATATATGTATGATCTTAATTTAATAAACTAGGATCTCTCTCTTGTGATGACCAACGCGAAATTTCATTGTACAGTTTCGAACCAAACGTAAACTATTTAGCATATTTGTATGTGACTGCCATTTTTAAAGTTTGTGTCGCTCTCGTTGTTTTTCCACTGCGATGTTCCACAGCCCCAATAATTATGCGTCACGCGGCGCGGAACAGAGGGCACAAATGATTGGTACGTGGTGTGAATGACAGGTGAAATTAGAATTCCAAGGGCGGAAAAATTGCACGAGATGTCGGTCCGTGTAAAGAAATAAAAATTGTGGAATGCTTTCGTGTTGTGAATAGGGGCTCAAGCAAACATATATGGTACTTCACGAACCTTCTCTTCTCTGTCCTAATAAAATATACTGTTTCGTGTACACGCTGCATAGGCAGCTAAAATAGCCAATAGTCAAACGTTCTTGCATGTAAGGTTACAAAAATATTTTTCTTGCATTTTTTACTGGCAGAATATTAGTTCGAGATTGAATGTCGAACAATAATGACAGAAATATTAATAGGGTCTCATTTATTTCAGCGAAACAATTTATTAAGCACGATAATTAATTACTGTACACGTGAATTCGGTAGCAGCACTTGTAACACAAGGGAAGGGAAGTTTTTCTGGATGTCCTAAATAAATTTTCATGTTATTCCCGGTTAAATAATTTTTCTAGAAATTATTTTATTACATTCATACCAACATTGTTTCGTACGTCCACAAAGCTTATGGTACAAATATAAATAATGTTGTGTAGAGAACGGTAACAGTCACATAATCGTAACTGTGCAATTTTACAACAGTTACTGAGAATGAAACTGCCCCGTAATAGAATATCTTACCTTTGAAAACTTTGAAAGTTATATTTTAAAATTCCTTACATAATACAGTATGTCGTGACTCGTATTGAAACTTACAATGGTTAATACTGTTGATGGGTTAATGTGTATGCACATTCCCTAAAAATGCTTGGTCGAATGTACCCTGATTCACTATTAAAGTACAAGTAATTCCAGTTAAATTATCAACCAGATTTCTTGCTCAGTTATACTAATAATTAGCCGTTTTTATCATTGACACAGAATATATATAACGCTAATAATGATAAAATACATCATTATAGAGATGCAGTAAACCGCAAGAATCGTTAGGTGATACCGTACTTTGCAAAACAGTGTAGCGACCTGCAGTTACACACCACACATACCAGAATTCATGTGCCAAACTCCGGGACGGGATTGTTTATGTAAAATAAGGCGGGATTACATTGACAAACACTATTGTGTGGCGAATATTAAGGGAGCTACACGACGTTGAAAACAAAGTTTTGAAATACATTTTTTTTTTGATAAATACTATGAAGTATAATAAATGGACCCACCAAAATTGGCATAGAGCATCGGAGCAAAAAAATATGTTAAAATGTGGCTGGCACAACGTTCCCCTTCACTGCTTATGTAGGGGTTACTCAACCTATTTGTGTAAGTAATTTTAAAATTCTAAGTGATATTAACATATTTCATACTTGTTTATCGCGCAAAATGAAGGGCAAAGTACCTCTTGTGTTAATTCACTCAGATAAACAGTTTTCCAGAAAATGCGAATCAAAATACGAAGGCGCAGTGTAACCCCGCAGAGATAGGCAAGGCAATACAACAGCTATCTGAGCCATGCTAATTGCAACATTGAATGGTCAAATTGAGTACAGTAGCGGAATTTGGGTGACGTTATAACAACTAACACGTGTTGTATGAAAGATGCTGTAGGGTGCCAAGTGATTTAATTTTATTTTTATGCGAAACTGCTACAACTATTCTCAATCCCTCTACAAAAATAACACACACTTGAAATAATGTCTAAACACGCAGTATTATTATTAGAATCATGATTCTGAGGAACCGCAAAGAAGCTAAAAATAGCATTTTTTTGTACTAACGTCAGCAAAAAATTATCCCCTCGAATTCATAAGAACAAAGACACGCAAATAGTCCTACGTACGCCGAAACTACGTGGTATTTGATACTACCTAGAAATAAAAGTGTGGAGTCACGACTCAATACGTCACAGAAAAAATTACACTAGAAAAATAATGCTCACCAATTAGTACGTCACGTGTAGCAAAGTCAGCCTAATTAGGCTCCGGTTTTCGCTCCTCGCAAGTGAGAGATTACATTCGCTACATAAGTCTCTTAACAGCAATTTCTTGGTAATGTTGAAATTAGGTGGAAATGGAGCAGTGGCGGAGTGCAAGAGAAAGAAAATGAATCTTCAGAAAAGACGCTGAATAACAGTAACTGTCGACACCAACCACTGCCTTAATGGTTAGATTAAGAGAGATCACGTGTACAGAACAAGGAACAGAGCACAAATAGGAGCAATGCATTTGCACAGCTGGCAACGGTGGATCAGGTTGGTCTGGACTCGTGCATAAATATTTGGTATGACACGTACACAATCAAATGCGGCTATTACGCGTGCCACGAGATCTTCCTGGATAGTCACAGGCGTTTCGTAAATCAGGGAGTTGACATGACTCCAGAAGAAAATCCAATGGAGTAAGTTATGGAGATCGAGCCGGCCAATGGATGGACCCTCCTCTGCCTATCCAGCAACCTGCAAACGTAGTGTTAAAATGGCGACATAGGACATCAGAAAAATGTGGTGGAGCCCCATCGTGCTGAAACAACATGGTGCGGCAAATTGCTAATGGTACTTCCCCCACCAATTCCGACAATACAACCTGCAGGAACGTTAAGTAATGGACTCCACTGAGGCGGTCCGGTTGTAAATAAGGTCGTAACAAATGATTGTTGACAATACCAGCCCACGTGTTGACACTGTAGAGCACTTGGTTGCCTATAGGGTGCATGTTGTGGGGACATTAGTGTGCCATGATGTGGCTGTTTCTGTTGCTACTTTACTCAATTTAATCATTTAATGCTGCAATTAGGATGGGTCAGAAAGCCGTTTTATTGCCTACCTCTGCGGGGTTACACTGCGCATTCGTATTTGATTCGCATCTTCTCTAAAACGGTTGCATTTTCTCTAAAACTGTTTATCTGAGTGAAATAACACAATAGGTACTTCCATATCATTTTGCGCGATACGCAATGATATACATCAGATATTTAATTTCTGCTTAGTATTTATAAGTTACTTACACAAATAGGTTGAGCAAGCAGTGAAAGGGAACGTTGCGTCAACCACAATTTCATAGATTTATTTGTTCCGATTCTTAGAGCTCTATACCAATTTTTGTGGGTCCATTTCTTATGCTTTCTAGTATTTTTAGAAAAAAAAAAAAAAGGAGTGTGGAAGGGTACAATTTCGAATGGACGACTGCAATACTTAAACGCCAATAAACTCTTAACTACTCATCAAAATTCGATGAGATTTTTTTTCGACGAGTAGATATTTTATCAACGGACGTTTATATATATATATATAGAAATACGCGGTCGTATGCTTTACCTTCAAGTGAAAGGTTTAAAACTGTTTTTAGAAAAATAAGGGGTTGAAACCACAAAATCTATAAAAACGAAACGGAAACCTGTCATTTTAATAATGTTTAATATGATGACGTATAGGTCTTTATAATAAAAGAATTTCAAAACTTCTCGCATTTTGATTTGAGTATAACTTTAGTATCCGAAAATCTCTGCACGAAAGTTGACGAATGTGGAAATAATTTTAAAATGATAAAGCGAGTATTTTTTTTTTCGGTTACTATACGGGCCTAGATATTATCATATTAAAATTATAAAAATGACAGTTTTCACTTTTTATAGATTTTGTGGTTTCTAAAAACTGTTTTTAATTGTTTACTCGAAAGTGAAGTATACTACTGCATAGTGCCATATAAATAAACGTCCGGTGATAAAGTATCTACTCGGCCAAAAAAATTCTCATCATCGAATGTTGATGAGTAGTTCAGATTTTATTGACGTCCTGTTTGACTTCGTACCATTCTATATCCCTGAAGGAACCTGTAATTTATACAATTAAAATAGTTTTTGAGCGTAAACCCTCGGCATACCGATAGAATATGTATCATTTCAACATTGACCACAAAACACAGTTGTTTTAGTTTTAAATTGCCAAATTGCAGCTGCATCATTGTTATATTATAGTGACATTATTACATTCCTCCCGGGTAGCTAACATCCAGTCATTAACTTGCATTAAGTAAGCAAATAACTATGCTTTGATATAAAAGCACATTGTCTAAGTACATTAGCAGTGTCTATACATTTTTTCTATTCATATTGTTTGGGATGGAGGGAACACGATTCAACAAATTAATTATTCATATATGTTAAGCTTCCACAACGCCAGAAAATATACATCATTTTAACTTTTCAATTAGTGACACACTAGCGAAGGACATAATTGGTACCTACCTGCAAAATAAGTGTCGTTTAGAAACAGGGTAAACTTTGTTTAGCAGTGCTGAAACTAAACACTTTGGGAAATACGTTCTGAAGTAGTGTCTCGCCACAAAATATATGAAAAAAACATGCTTATAACGTTAAATACTTTATTATCGAGGAATACAACTCATTCCTTTAATTTCTGGCCTACCTCTGCCCACACTTTTCGGTTTTACTCTCCAAGCGTGATTCAGTCAAGAAGAGGATTCGAACTCGAATACAGAGAAATAATTGCTGGGTGAAGTCGAAATTGCTGTCACCATAATTAAAACGTAAAAGTGAAAGAAAACAAAACAAACATAATCAGCCAAAATTAAATTTTTGACGGAGGGGGAGGGGGTTCCCACGGCTACTTATCACGAAGAGCTGCAAAAGTAATTATGATAATATGTCTGCCATGATAATTTAACAGTATTCGTTCGATCATATTTCATAAAGAACAAATTACATTTTAAATTGCGAACGGGGAAGAAATTCCTCAGGTGTGTTTGGGGATGTTTTTAGGTGACGCTTATTGATTCTGAAGGGGTGACTGATTTACGATTCCGCGTCATTAGCTTGCTGGTCAACCTACTGTATACCTCACTACGCGAGGGCAGTTGTCATTATTATACTCGCCACAGAACTCGGCGAACAATCCATTACAGCTCTCCGCAATCAATTACCGACGAATGGTGGCAAAGTGTAACCGCAAATACGACACGATCCAGAGTGATTTTCCCAACTGTGCTATGTTCCATGAAGAACAACTTGATTGTTCCAACAAACTAGATGCACTGGCTTTTGATCTTGTCTTTTATATACCCTATTTCTTATGTCAGCAGGGTTATAAACTTGCAAAACAGGAAAGTACCATCTGTCATGATATCAATTCAAACAAGTAAATTTTTTTTAGCAGAAATACTAACATGCCTTACAAACATAGTTATTTGGTCTAAACCAACGAGAGAATTAGAATTTCCAAAACATCCTTAGGTGAGGTTTATCTGTACGTGTTATGTCAACTGCACCTAAAATGTAACTAAATTAATAATATTACTGCAAACGTTGGGCATTCTCATTGCAGAATGTTGAATTAAGGAAACGTAAACCATAAAAATTCCTTTTTTTACATTTCCTAATATTCATCGATACATTATTTACAGTTATCTCTACATTTTATGTTATTCGTATTCTACACATAACACACATTGATAAAACGGCTAACTCACTGTAACTATGACATTATAATATTTTCATATTAAAAATTTAATACAATTCATTTACGTAAATAAGAATTTTTATTATTATGCGAATGTAATTATTCGTTTGTCCATCACATAAGTGGAAGGGTTGTAGTTTGTAGTGGAATCAGTTGGTACCGTAATTTGTGGTAATTTTCCTACATCATAGGAAGATGTCTGAGTGTGTTTCAATTACAGTACTGCAGAAGACTACTGTGCGCTTAAAATTTAAAGAAGAACCATAGCAATATTTTTTTACATTAATATCCTTTTATCCTAAAAATGTACCCAAATTAATGGTTTCACAGTTCTGTTAGAGGTCCTTTTTTATACAGAAAAAATTAAAGCTGTACTTACGTAGATAATTATAATCTGTGTAACTCAACCACTTTTCAAGATAGCACTATTAGGCAGAAACAATTTTCTTTATTAAGTGAAGTGAAGAGATATTGGTCAGCACTCAACGTCCAGGTCTTTAGCGCTGGTGAGGCGTGACATGATGCATGGAGCAGCGCCGGAATGAGGGAGCGGGGAAAGCGAGAGATCCTCGAGGAAATCCATCGACCAGCGGCATCGTCTTGCAAGACTCCCACAAGCGAAAATCCAGGGTTCGAACCCGGATCGCCGTTGTGTGAGGTGAGTGCTCTGTCCACTGCGCTAACCACGGCCCTTCTTTATCAAGAAAAGAAAGGAGCAAAACTGTTTAAAAAAATATAATCGGTTTTTATGAGCGGGGGGTTTTTTTTTAGAGAGAATTATATCAGTTTCATGCATACGTACGGAAATTTCGCAGGTGCAACGTCCTTTGGCTGGACTCCTGTGTATACTCTACCCTCAGCTACAGGCGGTTCGGAATAAAGTGAGCACTCACAAAAGCCCTGCTAAAGTTCTGTTTTCAGCCAGTTCGTATCTTTCCGCGTGTAACGGCAAACGACGGGAAATAATATTTAACCTCTCTGGACACGTCACTTGACGCTTGTGTGTGTACGATAGTGTGCGTAGTCAGTATGAATCGGTACAGTTTAATAATACAAGGTTTATTAATTATATAAAATACAGCTATGCACTACTCTAGTGATGTATTTCAATAGAAAAACACACCGAACTATATTGCGTTATTCCGCTGCCTACCATACAAGCAGTAAGGCAACTAGAGTTAATGTTGAATATTCAGTAACGGCTAGTGATATTTTTCAAAGGTTAAATTTTTAGTGCTCACTTTATCCCGAATGACCTATAGATGGACTGACCGTGCCGGGCCTAGGGAGGAAGCGTTCGAAGGGAAGACAGACGAAAGTTGAGTACCTTGTTCTTAGAGGCTATGAGACAAGTGGTTAGGGAGCAAGAGTAGCACTTAAGACTGCTCTGCACAGAAAAATTCGTTATTTTATAACTGTACCAAACACTGCCCAACTCGTACACATTACGTTCATAGTGATTTCCTACGAATAATATATTCTCCGTTCCATAGTTTTCATATACGAAAGCATTTCAAAGCAGCGATTTAACAATTTTTACTACTTACTCAAAGCAAACCTATTAAAACGGTACAAATGAAATAATTCATCAGAGTGAAGATAAAGGTTTAAGACTGTACACGCCGCACGGCAAGTTGATACTTTCAGAAACGAACTGTTGAAAAAAATTACTACGAATACTTCCGTTATTACCATGCCGCTATGTAAGCAAATGAAAAATAAATGCGGTAGGATAAATAAAAAAATTATGTTTTATTGTTACTCGTCCGCGAGTATGAAAATCGTTCGTGTGAATTATTTTAAAAGTGAGTTAAACACGTCTGTTATACGATACTTAGAAGATGGTTGGGTTGGCATTGATGGAGAAATTGATCTTCTGTATATTACGAACAGCGGATAAAATATTGGAAATAGTTTATTGGAATATGTACGGTATATAATGTGTTCATTTTCAGGAAATGAAATAAAATTAATATTAGCACTTAGCATACACAACTGGTCCCGATCACGGTCGCTGTTGTCCAACAGCACGCAAATTAGATCCACAAAAATGTATTACTAAACGCGTTGAAATGCACATAATTGGACTACGGACGCCAGTATGTACTTTTCTTCTCTGCCTAAATGAGACTGAACATCAAAGCGCTAAATATTATTATTTTTAGTAATTTTCACTACCTTTATTTGCTGACACTCCGTATCCTGTAACTTCAGGTGAATACCTCCTTTTCGTGTTGCCCTTGTTTGATATAGGTCATTCGGGATAAAGTGAGCACAAAAAATTTAACCTTTGAAAAATATCACTAGAAGTTACTGCACATAATTCAACATTAACTATAGTTTCCTTACTGTATGTGTACGGTTGGCAGTAAATTTATGCAATATAGTACCGTGTGTTTTCCTACATAAATTCAACAATACAGAAACAAATCAACTGAAATCAACAAAATTGTATTAATCATAATTAATAAACGTTTTAAATTAAACTCTATAGACTCATACTGGTTGCACAAATTTATCTCACACGCGCTAACATCAAGTGATGTGCCCGGAGAGGTTGGGCATGTCCCGTCGTTAGCCGTTACGCGCGGAAAGCTACGAATTGACTGAAAATAGGACTTTAGCAGGGCTTTTTAGAGTGCTCACTATTCCGAACCACCTATAGTTACCTCCCATGGTTCAAGACTGGGTGTTGTGTGGCTCTCCTCTCCGCCCTCTTGCAACATCATCATCCTGCGGAAGGAAATGGTGAATCAACTCAGTTCCACCCTCGCGTAGTTGGCCTCAGGTGTTCTCTCCGAGATTCAAACCATCCTCCGAGATTATAACTCATCAATCATCATTTGTCTGATGCATTGCCGGTCTACATTTTTATTTCTGAAATGAACTTATTCCACCGTTTTTTCATTAAATGTTGTTTGACATTGTGAGTGACATTATGTAATCGAAACAATCGCGCTCTCACAGACCACAGAACTGTAAAATTTTGCAGAAAGTTTACAAAGAGTTTAATGACGTAGACTACAACAGGACGATTGGTAAGCGTAATTTCTGTTGATGATTTTTTCTTACTTTCCTGAAATAATAAAACGCATTCACAGAACAATTATATACCGGACATACGCTCATAAATAATCACTGAGTTTACAAACGGAGCCTTGCTAGCTGAATCGTCTTAGGCGGGACAATCCATCGTGCGTCGGTGCTCGCAAAATAGTGCCCACGCTAAGTTCATGGCACGAGTGTTATTACTACATGTTTATTCGAAAGAACTTTAAATTATGGCGTGAAAATTTCGTGACGCTCTCCGCCCATATCTCGTCACACTTGAGGAGTTAATTTTCCATCGCGATTACTTGCATCGCCATGTCGCTAGGACGTCATAGCGTGCTCTACACTGCATGCAATCAGATACAGCTACTTATTAGGTAGGCTGACGATCTTAATTAAATTACTACTAAAATATATAGTATTAGGTGTTAAATCTGATACTACTATAAATGTGAATTTGTTAATAAAATAATTAATTAAAAATATTTTCGTGATAAATGTGTTTACGAATAATTAAGACCTACCAAGAAATTATAATGTAGCAGTGATGAATGTAACTTTACAAAATTTCATCACATTAAAGCTACATAGTCAGCTGTCCTGCCTACGTACCAAATATTCTAAAACTAATAAATTTATATAATTTATATTGTATATACAATTATAAAATTGGGAGTTTTGTGATGAACTGGAACATAAACACCACAAATATGTTTGTTTATTGTTATAAAACGAAGACGGTTACTCAAACACAAGAGATATTTGTAAATTTCGGTGTTGTTAAATTGTTTGTATTTTAAGCTTGTATGCTCGTATTAGTGTAAGCACAAACAAAGAAAACCAGAAATTACATAAAAATCTTACTGGCATTAATCGTTGCCCAGTTGAATAATAACTTGCTACGGTCTTTAGAATTTACTTAATTTAATTATGTCAAATTTAACACACAATATTTACTACAGGACTACTGATGTCCAGTTTTTATAAACTAGCAAGGTAAATTCGAGTTTAATATATATATATATATATATATATATATATATATAATATTACTTCTCTGTACATTATTAATAAAATAAATTATTCATACTTACTAGAAAAACATCTATCCGAAATTGCTCCTGCATAAATATATATACAGGAGAAGGTGGTATTACGGGCCCCCACTTTGTTTTTTTTTTTTTCATAATAACATTTCAAATATATAGTAAGTTAATGAAAATAAAACCGGACAGCACACGTTGGACTGTTTACCCCGTAATGTCGATAGAGTTAAACAAAAGTTTTAAATACGTAATTAAAAAAAATATGAGTAAACGAAAACTGCACATTCCCACAAATAAATCCTGTGCTGCTAATATGAGCCCCTTTGTTAAAAACAACTAATGCACAAAACTAAATGAAAAGGTACTGTTATTTAAACAAAATCCAATTACAAATGGCAATGTACATTTGTTATTCTAACTTTTATGTTCATACTCATCTGAAAAAGATGAAATAAAGGGAATGGTAAACACCAGTAGTAAGGTTATGTTAAACGTAAAGTAATGCTGAAAGAACATTTGTGCATTTACTTGCAAAAATCACAAATGTATGCGTCTGTCTCACACCCAGGACATTAATTGCGAAACTAGAGTTCACAATTCGTACACTGTACCCACAATTCACCTCGCCTATCTTCAGAAAACATACCTTCACAAAACAGATACGCCGCATCATCTCTGTCAGAAAGAGGAACACCAATTTCGATGTCTGGAGGAGACTCTTCTGAATCATTGTTGGACTCTTCATCAGACTCATCGTCTGGTAAAGTTAAGTTTCTTTTAGACATATTTGTGGGGGGGGGGGGTGCTCATACTACCATAATCAGGAAGGGCCCATATTTTCACCATCGCCATCTTCGTAAACGAAAATTTTTTACACAGTTCAACAAAGTCAGTATTTATAATCTCAATGTAGTAACACAATCATTGAAACCTAAACTACATGGCAATATAATAATAATTTGCAGTTACGAATGCGTAAGTGACTTTAAAAATTGTGAAACATTTACCTGTCAATGTTTTCTCGATTTTGAAATATGAAAACACTCAACTACACTTTCACCATTAGAGTAAGTACCTCACCGCCCTGTACACACACTTTTACCAACTACTTCTAACAATTCATGTTTCAATCGCTAGAATGCGTGTAATGATTTCTTAGAAACACCGGGGGCACATATTACCTACAGGGCCCATATTACGACCTTTTCCTCTATGTGTGTACGTGTGTCAATTAAATTTAAAAAAATTTAAATAGAAAGGCAGGCCAGTTTAAAATATCTTTTGACGAACTTTATAAGCATGCACTTTTTCTAAGTTATCAAACCAATGAATTTATTTAGAATTAATACTAAAAACGGCAAATTAAGACAGGTATGATTTTTCCTGTTTTATTGTGTTACGTGTTAATCTATTATTAAGCCTGTAAAATTTCCAGTTTTCGAAACACTACAGTTACCTACTTTCTATAACGTTGTGCTTTACATATTTAAGTTTTAATAAGTAGTAATAGTTTTAATATAAACAAAATTAAATACGATAACTTAATTTTTTATATTAGGCTATCAGTGAGCACGTATGTTTGCTTGGTAATTAAATAAAAAACTAAAAAATTCCAGACCTTAAATTTGTTTACAAATTCAGTAGCCTAGAAAGATAAATGAGCACTATGTTACTTTTCACTTGAATGTAACGTCAGTAATTTATGCGAATATGTAAATATTTGCAAGAAATCTATAATTATTTATACCATTTCCAACTAAAATATGTCAAGTTTTTGAGTAACATTGAACGATATGGTTTAGATCATGGAATTTACATAACCACCCGACAAGATTTCAGAGACTTGCGTTGATTTCTGTATTCGACGTTTTATGTCTAAGAAACATGCACGGTCAATGAAAGTAACGTGGCGTACGCATTCGAGTGAGAAATTCACGGCGCTAGAACGATCAAGTTATTGACTTCGAAACGAATTCCACTGGATAACTCCCACGAGCCATTAGCTATATATTCGCGGTAAAGCACCGATACCCAGCATTCCTACCAGCGGAGAAGAAAGAATTATGGCGCGCGAAAGCGATTCAAATTTACGTTCACTAGGTTCCTTGCAACACTGCTCCGAATATCTTAACTCCAGCCCCCCTGTATTTTATATCCTTCTTTTAGGCATGGAAGTTTAAAATATAGTTTTGTCTGGCACGACGATCACCTCCGAACGATCGTTTTATCATTTCTCTCTCAATTTGTAAATCGCTTCAGGTCATTTTTCTTCGTGCTAATGCTAAAGGAACCCACGGAAACGTTTCTTTTTTCACCCACGTCTTAGCGTTCTTAAAAATCCGATCCATCGCCGCAGCGAAACGGCCTGTCTTCCTACCCATACATTTTCGCATTGTAATAAAAATGATGGAAATCCCCTACCACGACATTCGAAATATACATTGGAAATATATATTTTTGCTGACCTCAAGGAAACAGGCCACTAGTGAAATTAAATTACTTGCGTTATATAGATTTAATGCATCTTTCAAGAAAGCGAAAGGAAATATATGGATGAACATGTATTTACATTACCTCTCGTATAAAGTGTAGAACACAATTATTATTTCACGAAACTAAATTGGCTGAATCATTCGTTCACCAAAATTAAATTTACTGACAATTCCTCAACGTATAGTAAAAATACATGGCATGAAAAAAAGAAAACCAACTTAGATTTTACTTGAATGATTTAAGCAATGGGGATGTATGACAAACAGAAGAGTTTTGTTGGACATATCTCATTCCCAGTGAATGTTGTTCAATCGCAGAGAACCCACATAACATAAAAGGACAAAGCACGAGAAAATGAACAAAAAATACAAAAGAAACAAACCAAGGAAACCAGAATTGGCTGTAGTCAACAAACACATAAATAATTCTGAAATAGTAATGCAGTCGGTATATACCTGTAATGAAAAAAAAAGCGAGCAAATCGAAGCGAAAGGAAAAATAAAACAATGACCAAACAAGACATGCCGATGATGACATTTATGGACGAAAGACAACGTGGCCAACCCAACTGAACACTGCAACAGAAATAATCGTAGACAAAAGAAAAAGACAAAAAAGACGATAATAGTAGAATTCCTTTAACGACAACTGATATGACGTTTCAGGAACTGTTCCCATCTTAAGGCACACGAATAATCCGAGGAACACCAAGCAGACCACGGGGTTAGCATAAGGTCTGAATGACGAGGGGAGAGAAGCCAAGAGGGGGGAGAGGTAGCCACCAAATTTGCCTGCCGCCATACTGCTTTAACCACAAAAGTACACATTAGACAGGTATTTTTTATCGTAAATGAATGTATTATGCTCTTTAATTGATATTTTAGGTTGAAAACTCTATATTTTAGCCCTATTTACACACCTCCTAACTAATATTTCTTCAATTTTTTTATTAGTCGGCCATATTGATACCAGCCACGTCAAGCATTTGTTTGGTTACAATTCCCGGCGATATGCTCCATCTGGACCCTTCTAACATCTTCGAAGCAGACCGCCTGTGACATCTTGAAAATCGAGAATCTTAAATAAGAGTGATGCCTACTATTTCAGCCAATAACAGTGCAGCTGTCTTCTAATTGGTCGCGCCGCTTAAAATGGACTTACATGCTGCGACGATGGGACGGGATTTTACAAAATGTTTAGTTAATTTTATTGCATATAATTTAGAATAGTTCCTGTTTAATTAAATGAAACCTTAAATAATTTAGTTATATATTTAGTTGGCTGAAGACATGACTATTGCTTACAATAAATGCTGATTCTTTAAATTAATTTTAATTTTTATAGTTTTCTTTTCTTCTATAGTAATTGGACTAGCACTTTCCCATTTTTTTCAAGCATGTACTGAAAGTGTGGATTTTTCGGTTTCGTCTTTCTAAGTATTTATTTGGTGTTCTTTGATGCAGATGGAGAGAGAAAGGTCTGCAAGTTTATCCAGTGTACTGTACATGCTTCTACATTCGCAGGGGATTTTGTACGCATAGTTCTGAGTTTTCAGTTTCGCAGTTGTTGGTTTCACTTTAGCCAAGTTGGTCTTGATTGTGGAGGTGGAACGAAAAGCTGTTTGTATGCCGTACTTATTGCCATGACGTCTTGTTTTCTCAGAGAGGGCTTGAACATATGGTGCAACCAATATCCCCACTGGATTTTCTGTTGACTTCTGTGAACTGGATAAAATATTACTGTTATTATGTGTTTCTCTATGGTAGAAATATGGTAACCACTTGCCAAGAGCTCTTTTTCGTGAAACTTACCTACTACCGACTATATTACTGTTTCGGAATTATGTGTATATGTTTATACTACGGCCAGTCCTGGCTAACTTGGTTTGTTTCTTTCGTGTTTTTGTTGCTCATTTTCTCGTGCTTAGTCATTTTATGTTACTGGGGGTGTTGTGCGTTTCAGCAACATTCGGTACCAATGAAGTATACCCACAAACGCCATTCAGTTTGTCAACAACCAAAAGTACAATAATGGAATCATAATTATTGATCGTACCTTTCAGTACAGGTATAAGAAGTGAACTATGAATTCATAATTATGCATGTCTTATAAAAGTTAACAAAAATGATAAATTTTCTGAAATTTTACAAAAAAAGTACACTGTAAAAACAGTTCCTAAATTGTTTATAAAGTAACTAACCTAAACGCAGTTACAATATTTCCGCCATGTAAATATGCAAATTTTACAGTTGTTATAATTCAAGTCTGGTAACTTTAGTATACCTTTCAATATTTTCTAAAAAAGTTTAGGAGTGCAACCATGGGTGTCTGGGAAACTATTCTATAACACTTCTATAGCGCTCATATACGCACATGTGGCAAATATACAAACTATTTTTTAGAGTGTAGTTATGAGCTCATATTTCTCCTCTTAATTTTTTCTACTGAAAGGTAAGGGTAAGATCAATTGCTATGTATAATTTGTAGTACTTTTGGAATTTTCGGTTGTGAAACGAAAATTGGCAAGGAGAACCAATAAATGAACACGTAGGAGGGAGACTGACTCTTAAGGGCGCGGGCACCACAATTTTCATCACCATTTTTTAAATTTGTACCAGATATTTTTTTTATTTTAGACACAAAATGTGACTAAACTTGGCTCTTATGAAATTTTTTTATCTTTCATAGCTTTCGCGTAACGGCTTGTTAAAGTCATATTTTGCATTTACCATTTTAAGGACTACACTAAAACCAACTGATATATCAAACTAAAAAAAATCACAGTGGATGAAGACATTGCAGACTACAATGTAATGCTCATAAAAATAAAGAATAAAATTTATTTATTTAAAAAAATGCTGAAACAGAAAATAAATATTTAAATAATTCAATCTTTGCTTATTACAAATAGTTTTTATTCTTTATTTTTATGGCCATGACATTGTAGCCTGCAATGTCTTTAACCGTTGTGATTTTTTTTAGTTTGGTATATCAGTTGGTTTTAGTGTAGTCCTTAAAACGGAAACATGCAAAATATGACTTTAACAAGCCATTACGCGAAAACTATGAGAGATAAAAAATTTTCATAAGAGCCAAATTTAGTCACATTTTGTGTCTAAAATAATAAAAAAAATCTCGTATAAATAAAAAATTAAATAATGGTGATGAAAATTTTGACAGACCGCGCCCGTAACGTCTATCCACAGTGACGTCATTAAAGACCGAGCTAATGGCTCGCATTATGAGGAACAGGAGCAAAAGCAACTATGATCTGTATTATAGGAACCATCGAATTTATTTATTTTCCGAGTCCGAATAAAATTACATTTTGCCAGTTAGTAGCAACGATTGTGGCATTATTATTTACAGCTATAAGATTTTCTTTTAACATTTGTCTCCCATTTAGGGACAGCTGCAATCACAGAACTCATAGCTGCTGACGAATATATTTCATTTCTTGATTTTTGTCTTACCGTTCTCAATCAGTTCAGTGTTTTCCAAGTTCCATGCGGAAAGTTATGACTAGGTGCAATTTTCTTTGAAAGAAGGTCGATAGAATCATTGCATTCTGTCTTCCTTATCTTCACACAGACAACTTCTTGTGAAGCTTTGATGACTGCTACTCCTCTCAAAAAGCTTTTTCTGGACTTACGTCTCTGTTAGACTGGACGGATTTAGGAAAACCATTAAAATATAAACCGGAGTGACCAACCCGGGAATCGAACCCGAGTTCTCAAGAAGTAAACGTTAGAATTATGACATCGTAATTGTGTTGAATTCTTAACATTCTAATGGTCTTACATTATCATGTACTTTTCATTTAAAAAATGGTTCTCAAATGCCTGATTATCTCGTGCTCATCTTTAAAGTAGGCTACCTTTAAATCAAGTAAAAAAACTGCTAATAAAACATAATTTCAATTGGACTTTCACGTTCCATGTTTACTACCGTGAAAATCCTCGCACGTGTGAAACTCAGATCAGTAACAACACGTCCCTTTTATTTCTACTGGTGCTCAATATTAAAATACTTTTAAAATTTTCTATTACAAGTTTCTGAGACTATAAACATTCAACATCAACGGAATAAATACGTTCTAGGCAACATAATACAATGTAACAGTTCTGTTAATAAACATAGCTTTAAAGTTCTCGGTACGGATAAAGGCTAATCATACGTTCTGCGGAAGTCAACGAGATTAAAAGAGATGGTAAAAAAAAGCAGAAACTAATTATTAAAACAAATTAGCAGGCAATTACTCACCTATGTACGTGTTAATTACAATTTTATCTTCATAATAATTAACGTGTCACAAAAGCCAGATGAAACATGAAAACAACCACAAGTACACAAATGCTCCAACGAGTAATTAACTTCGTAAACCCCATGAACTTCCCTCTCTTTCTCTCTCTCTCTCTCTCTCTCTCTACGAAATTACCTTGGAAATTGAAGGGCTTTAGTATACATGAAGTGACGTCACGTCCGAATGTAGTACTGAAGACCTGTGTACTTGTTACTAATTAAGAAACAATCTCAGTTACTCCTCAGTGAGGAGGCCCTATCTATTTGATGGGATGTATTTTGAAAAGTGTATCAAGACTTCTGAAATAAACGTAATCAGTATATATTGTGAGTGGGTAAGGTTTCGTAATTGAAACAAAATCAAATTAAAAATAAATAAATATTAACCGATATACTGCCTCAACAACACATTTCACCGCAGAAAACAATTATTAATGCTAATTTGAAATACGAAGTGTTTATTTATGTGAATAAAGGCTGCATGAAAGTAAATATATTTCTGTACGCCTGTACATATATATCCGACAGAGCTAAAGAGGTTCTTGAGCTGTACATATTTTTTATTTAGTAAATCTTTTCGTCCTCAGTAACACCAGGGGGTAAGCCCTGGTTGGCTGTTCACGTGTGACGCAACTGGGAGATCTGGAAGAAAACAGCTGCTTCGACAGCATGCGTAGTTTGAGACATGAAAGATAAAATACATAACCAGTAAATAACTTACATTAGATGTAAATTTACACTGTGTTACACTTCAAGATATTCTATAGTAAAATACTGTTTACAGGCTATTGTGAGCCAAAATGTTTGGCATGCATATTAAAATCGACTACTTATCTAAGGTGCTGTCTATCAATCTTGATTTGTGTTGTGTTGCATATCCTATTTTTATAAAAAATTATATACGAATAGAAAACACACCTCAGATGCACGTACAGTGCTACTAATCGTATTATACAATTTAAAAACCCAATTTACATGCCTTAAGATGAAATAAAACAACCGCTCTTCAAGACTTTTCTAACAAAATTACTACAAATCTGCGATAAAAATACGAAAAATTCTGTTAAAAGAAGGGTTGCATTGGTGCCGGAGCGCACCGGGACGTCGTCCTGGTAGGCCCACTGGTTTACGGAGAAATTTCTTTTAAATACTCGTAAAACATTCAGTGTATAGGTACGAAAATATTTAAATAGCATTATTTTGTACCATAGAAACCATATTTTTCCCCGCGGAGAACCACCGGATCACCGTTTCATCATTTTTTACGAAACGAAAACGAACATTCCAGCTATAAAAAATTTACGAGTGAATCCGTGATTATACCGGTAAGTTATAAGACATTAATTACAACGTTTGTCACGTTAATGCTATTTACATGTTAACTAAGTTATCTACACAATATTGAAAAAAAATGCAATTAGTTTCAAAATGTTTTGCTAATAAAATAATTTAAATATATGATAGCTAGGTTAATCTATGTAAAAATGCCTTTATTGTAATATTACTGTTCATTTTTATATACTTTAGAATAATTTATCTAGTAGCCCTGAAAGGCCATCTTAAGACATTTCGAGTAAAACTTATGCTAATAAATGTGCTGCATTTGAAAAAAAAATACCGTGACTTTGTTATATTAATTTCGCCACTGAACATAATTTTCGAATGTAAGACTGCATTTTCAAGCGCACACTGAGTGACCCTTTTAACATCAGTAAACCTCTCGCGCAGATATTTTCGGATAGTTATATTATTTTCAAATCAAAACGGCGAGTATCTTTGAAATTAGGTTATTTTAAAGGCCTAGATATTAATATGTTAAAATAATATAAAAATTACTGTTTTCCAATTTTTGTAGATTTTAAAGTTCCACGACCTTACTATCATAAGGAAAGAGTTTTCAATTTTTTACTTGAAAACGATGTGCGCAGTCATTTGGGGCAACTTTGTACCGGTCAGGGCAACTTTATACCACTAGCCTGGTTTAATTTCAAATAACATATGTAAGATTTTATGAATGCTGTTGTTCCTGGTGAATAAATTTTATAATAAAGAAGTCTAAATAAAGGTTGAAGGCTAAAAAGCGATTATAAAATAGAAAATGTGTGGTACAATGTTACCCCAAAATTGTAAAAAGTTACCCCAAATGACTATACCACCGCATAGCGCTATACAAATAAACGTCCGATGGTAAAATATCTTCTCGGCAAACGAATCTCATTGAATTTTCGTGAGTAGTTCAGAAGTTCAGAAGCAGCAATAGCCCTTAAACTGTGACATATTATAACCGTTCACTCTAAAATCATCTATTTGATTTGTATCAATATGAACAGAGAGTAGGGACATAGCTGTGCAGAACGCCGTTTCTAATCATGTTGGAGAACTTGGAAAATATGAATTAGTATGCACGTGATGTTTAGAAAGTATTTAATTATTATTTCTTGAAATGGAGTTTTTTTTCGTAGATAGGTACAGTGGGAAAATAAATATTAGTTTTTATAATTAACGACTATTTATAAACCACTTATGCAACACTGTATAACAGCCAGTTTGGGGGTCTCTAAATTAAGGTATTTAGGACACATGTAAAAATATTTGTAAATTTTATTACCAATTTTAAGAACTTAGGAATGGTAAAATTATTTGCCTTGCCTCAATTGTGGTAGGGTTCCACACATATGTAACATAAACATGTATAGGCCTATTTACGTTACTAGAATTGTATTAAAAATGATTGAACATTTGTGCATTATTTACAAGTATCATGGTGCATAAGTTAAAAAAAAAACATCCAATACTACTTCGGAAGTTTCCTACTGGGCCGTTTAGTAAGTTTGCAAAATAACTAATCGTCATAACTCGTTACAAAGTTCAAGGGTCACGTGTATTGAGCTCTTAAGAATTTGCCAGCAATATAGTTGGAAACGTAGATGAATGTTTGTTGGGAAAAATATTGCCATCAATTTCCAAGCAGCTACACGACGTTTTTTTTAATAACATTTTTGAAAAAAAAAAAAAAAAGTGTTTTGACATACTTATGGCTCGAGTGATCGAGATTTAAGCTCTCGAAATGTACGAAAAAAAAACCCCAAAGTGTACGATGAGGAAAATATTTTCTGCACTTCATCCTGGCTTTTAATTTTTAAGAAAATTTCTAATGCATAATAACAATCCAATTTCTGAGCCCTAATTACTACGTTCCAGCATAACTTATATTAAGAACTTGAAATCATAATGAAAATTTAACAACTTTTAAAATCAGAACGAGACGATTATCAGGGAAGCAGACCGCGAGATCTGACGTGTACTCAAATTGGACACAATATTTTAGAGGAGAGCCTCGTGCGAACACTTCACATGACGTCACTCGTTGTAGTTTACACAACTCCTGCAATCAAATTAGATGTGTTTCTGAATACTAATATGCAATTACGTGAGCAAACATGAAATATTTACTCAAGTAAGTACGCTCGTAGATTAGGATAACCCACTAAAATAGAAGATTAACGTAAGAAAATAAAACTACTTTTTTTTCGTTGTGAATAATAAATCTCACTACAATTTAATATCACTACCCACACCTCGGCGTCCATACATCGCGGAGCAAGAAAGAACTTGATATGGATGCCCTTCTTCGAGTACTCTCATTTCTTTATTAGGTCGTAAATCTGCGAGGTGGGGTGAAACGAACAATTTTCGGGTTCGTACCACGCTTCCCACTACCCCCTTGCTCCACATCAAATCAACTTCCGTGCCTCGTGTTTTAGTCATACCCTACGATGCAATCTATTATTCATAGATAAATTATTCTTTCTGAGGAAAACACACTCTTAATCTGTTCAGAGGTACAATCTTGGCTGGTTTGTAGCGGGTTGCTTATGAATCCTCTTGCCCACTACGTGAGGACGAATATGTGAGTAAGTGTTAAAAATACCGTCAACACATAGCATCAAACAGCTGTAAAATGCCTAATAATAGCGAAATTGAAAATTCTCGCCCAAAATTAATCACAGTTGCTGCAATTTTGTTTAAAAATTGTACTTAATATCATTTAAATATTAAGTACAATAATGAAAATTTTTGAGATCGTTTCTCAATACAGCCTCTGCCGATTCCATGCTCGTTTCTCGTCTACCAGAACTATTAGATTTGACTCAAATGACCTCGCTGTCGACGAGACGTCAATTTGTACTACCTACGTACAGACCTTTTTCTATTCAACTAATTAGTTTTAATCTTCTTCTTGTTAACACAAACAAATTCATGTAAGTAATGTTAGTGAGTAAAATAATTTGGTCAGCGCTTGACATCGCGGTTTTTGGCGTTGCTGAGGGGTGACATGAGATGAGTATAAAGCAGCGCCGTAATGTAAGGGCGGGGGTAACAGGAGATCCCTGAGAAAACCCGCTGACCAGCAGCATCGTCCGGCACGATTCCCACATGCGAAAATCCGGGGACCGACCCCGCCGTGGAATCGAAACCGGACCGCCTTGGTGGGAGGCGGATGGTCTGACCATTCGGCCACCGCGAATCCATGTAAGTAATGAATGCAGTGTACTGACTTAAGGGGTATTGATCCCTACCACCTTGGATTTATCTGTTTCTTCTCGATAACTTCTGTTCCAGTCGATGTACCAAAATTTTTGTCACAAGGCATAGATACAAACTTAATCGATTTTCTGTATTTGCTGGAACCATAATATATTGATTATTTTGCAACGGGAAACATCTGAAAAAGAAAAATTGCTTTATTTACGGGAGCGACTACAGAGGCCACAACGTTAACAGAAACAATGCCATATGGATTCCAAAAAGTGAATGAAACAATAAACTATGCTTTGTCAGCGTGATAAAGTAAAATAATGTGTCTATTCCCTGATTTATAAGAAAAACCGTAAAACCGATCTGACAGGGATCAATCCCCCTTAACTGTAATTAAAACTTTAGAGTGATGCCTTTCAAGGAGCCCTGACGAGAACCAGAATAGATATTTGCATGTTTTATTGCATTAGGTGGTGTTCAGTCTCTTATGAAAGTATCGCTTTCGGACGGAAATCAATTTCTTTATTCAGAAGAGGCTATATTGTTATACGAATAAAAATGTAAACATATATTTATGAGTGGGCGTTCTCGAGGGTTTATCTTTCGGAATGACAATACTTATTTACGAACAGATTTCAGGGTATTGAAAGATCTTATAGAAATGTGGCCCGCACAGGTATATACAAAACAGTCCATAGTGATTATATATATATATATATATATATATATATATATATATATATATATATATATATATATATATATACACACACACGTGTGTGTGTATTGTATATGTGTGCTCGGCAGGTGCTGAGCCCTACCGAATGTAATTGATTTCGTAAGGGCTCTGTTGTAGGCATTCCCCTTAAGGTCTGAGGACACAATTAAAATTAGTATAGACCATTCATGTTGTTTCCATTTTACTATTGAGATTTGGTCCACAACCTTCACTATAGCAGAACAGTTTGTACGGTTTATTTCTTCAGTGCGTGTATTAAACTGTCAAATTTTAAAACCAGGGATTCCAAACAGTATTTGCCACGTATACGGTTGCCATATTGAAGCGTCACCAAAGTTCCCTCGGGCTAAAACGTAACACCCCAGGCGCGATGCTCCGGAAGTGTAGCGGAAGCATTGGAACAGAAAATTCGGGGGTGAACCCAAACGCCCCCCTCCCCTCCCACACATCGACAAAAACGTTGCGGACGCAGTATCGCGTGCGGACGGGCAACCAGGCCGGTGGAAGGCCACGGGTCGAAAGGGGTAAGGGGCGAGGGAGGATATAAATCGACGCAATTGGGGCGTGAGCGTCAGCCGATCAGCGGGGCCGCCCGGTTTAATTAGACCTGCCGGCTTGAAGAATGGCGCCCAACCTCGCGTGGAGTCGGCCAGGGGGGTGGGAGGGTGGCGTTTAAGGGCCCCCGTTTGCTCGCGACCTGCACGCCCATTACGAGCTCTTCAAAGCGGCCGGTCCTAGCAGTGCGATTCCAGACGAACCTTTGAGTCGTCACCCAGCGGCGTGGCGGTGGTGCCACATTTCTCTCCCGTCTTGCTTACGGCAAACCGCCGCATTTGTACAGGATGTGTCAGTTTGGACTGTGTTAATTTTGCAGTGATAGATTATGAAAAAGTTAGTCGGAAATGTGTTTAAAATTTATCCTTAAATTCAACTTAGTAAAGTATTAACTAACTAATAATAATATTCATTATAAAATATAAATCTAGTACCGAAGTAATAAAATATATTTATAGTTATATTCGTTTTAAGCGTAATGCTACCAATTTTGACTCGGCCGAACAAGTCGTGTTTCTCCATATGCTTTTACAACATTTATATTAGTTGGATTAGTACAGTTTTCAGACCCAATATGAACTAATATTGTGTCATTAGGAACTATTATGACCATTCTAGTAATAATCCGGTGATGAAGTGACGTAGTTTGAGAAGGGACATATTGTATTTTAACACTAAAATAGTATATTTTTATACACTATAAAACATATTATATGCATACTGTATATTCTACAAATAATATTGCCCTTGAACATATACTTTAAAATTAAATTTATTTAAATATAAAAAACTTTTTAAGTGCATCATTCAGAGTGTTATTGCTAAATATGACTACAGTAAACACTAAATAAAAGTGAACTATTTATCCGATTAACTCAAGGTTTTTTTTAGTCTTATTAATTAAGCTATTCCTAATTTCTTTTATTAGAGAATTATTAATTTGACAGTTTCTTACTTATCGGACAAAATTTAAAATGCATTTTCGACTTATATTATATTAGTTATTCCACTCAAAATTAACACACTACTTCCTGACCCACCATGCACATTGTTTGTAACTTAGATAACAAGCAGCTAAATGCAATTTGTACCTCGCGTTATACGTTCTACGGGCCAGTTTCACAACGTCCATGTAAAGTACAGATATTCTATCCTTGTGACAAGTATAACCGTACATTTTTCGGATTTGTAAATTTGATACTGGATTTTTAACCACTTATTTCCATCTATGAAAGTGGTAGTTAGTTAGATGCCGGCAAACTTAAGTCTGGCAACCACTCAGCGCAGTTTTGCTTTGTAACTACTACTTTGCTGTCGCCTATAGAAGATTGTCTTGGCCAGGTGAAATTAGCTCATAAACTTCGCGGGAAGTGTCGGTAATACATTTCATCAGAGAGGATATTTTGTTTCTTCCGAAACTGGTTCAATGGTTGAAAAATATTCCTCGATAAGGAAACACAGATGCATTTGAATGGAGGAAAAAGAAAGACACATCTAAGAAGCTTGCAGATGACTACAATTTAAGTTCAGGTATAGCAAGCGTCCTGCTTTAACTATAGTTCCATAAAACACGTGCTAGTTGAATGGGCTGTACGAAAATTAAAAAATATCCATTAACTAATATTGTAGTGCTATTATCGAATCTATTTTTGTGATTCTTTAAAAATAAACCTATTATGACATGTGTCATGTAAACGTAAAAAAAAGTAAATAATACTTGCGTATGCAATGCAAAGGGAACAAATTAAAATAATTATTTTTAATAGTAACTTTTATTTAGCTCATGTGTGAAGATATATTTATATGAGGACAGGCACTAGTTTACAGAAAAAAAAAACTGTTTATATGTTGTTTATAAAATTGTATGGCATATGTTTTATGTAGGCATATCCTAAGTCAAGCATACAGGGTAAGTCGTTAACATGTGTTGACCCGGCAGGGTACAAGAAATAAGAAAAATTATTAATGAAACTTAGACTTTATGCAACATTGTGCCTTTGTTATTCATGCCGGTCGTATACGGCATAAAAGGAGGAGATTTGAAACGAAAACAATCACAATAAAGTGACAAGTAAATGTCATAAAATAACGTGATTTCATGTACAGGTGTCAATTATGTAAAGACAAGTAACCACAAGTAGACCCCTTCACACATTATATAGGGGTTGATCAATTCCCCCCCCCACCCCTAATTCCATAGAACTTTATGACCATCCGCTATCAAGATTTTACATGCCATATAAGCACATCAGCATGTAAAAATTAATTATAAGGTTGCATTGAAAATAATTTCTAACCCAGACCGTTTCCACAATGATCACACGTTCAGTTGGAAGTAAATGTATGGATGCCTGGGAGGTAGGCAGCCTGGAACACTGTCGTGCGTAACGTGTCAATTTCTTAGTAACATTTGAATTTTTTTTTACCTGCTTCGTGCATAAAGTGAGGGTGTTTTCGATTATGAAATTCATGTGAAAAACATTCGAACCAAAATTTTTCCATGAAGCGTCACATGCCTTTCACATATTAGTTTACTTGTAAAATTGGTGTACACTAGAATCACACTACACTAGTAATCTAAAAACACTGTTAGGTTTAATATATTTGCTACGGATATAGCAAGTAAGCCTGCTGGGGTTTGACATAATTTTATGCTAAGTCGCATGAACTTCTTTGATTCATGTTCATGAAATGGGATTAAAATAGTAATCTACGTACTCAATTTAACGGTTCAGAGACTAATTAATATCATTTACTTTTTCCTGATGACGTACTGAATTACAAAATATTTACTGCTGAGTTTACAATTAATCCGTCAGGTTTGTTGTATACGTTCTGTACCCGGGTCTGACATCCTTTTCAAAGCCATGGGCCAAACAAATGACCAAAGTCATGTCACGGGTGACAACAGAAAACTTTCACATTGTATACTTTCCATGAGCTCAAAATGTACGCTTATTCATATGTTATAACATATATTTATTTTGTGAAATGTTTATTTACAATGGATATTTCGTTCGTATTTGACAAAGCCACAATTTTACAGTTCACATAATAAATAATATACGTCAAATTCAAAATAACAAAGTTTGAAATAACAAATCATTTTAGTTTAGATTAACAACATAACTCGCCTAAAAAACAAAACACACAATTAAATTTTAAATACAATTGTTGAGAAACAACTACAGTAATAATTATAATGGGAATTTTTAATATGCGTTTCGCTTATAAACCTTTCAATTTTGGATGCGATTTTCGGTGTCCTTTAAATGAGAATATAAAAAGGTGTTTGTCTGTGTTACTTGAACTAAATTGGGAATTTATTGCATTTATGAATGAAATTTTATATTCATAATATATTTCGAAATGTACAAATTAACATTAAAGAAGTTACATGAAGTTTATGAAACTGTTTTTAGTAACATATTTCCAGGACTGAATTAAGCTAAGCGGTTGGCTAACCACAAAGTTCTTTAAGCGTAGAGCAAAGTACCGAATTATTGTGGATTTCTAGAATTTACGTTCGTGTTTTTGTGGTATACTTAATCCATTCAAATGTTCGAATAATGAAAGTATGTTTGTAAAATTCAGTGTCACATTTCTCAGATTTAAAATAAGTTATTCGAGTACTGAATTACTCGTGGAAAGATTGAAAAGCTGATTTGTTTTTTACGTGTTTAAGGATAAAAACCACTATTTTAACTTAGGCTGTGTGTTGCTGAATTGTAAGAAAGTGATCATATGTACGGTCTACTCAAAACCTTAGATATATAATTCAAATATTTCAAGATGTCCACTAAATTACTAAATCACAAAGCAACCTCAGTCTTTCAGAAGTTTACACTTTTCTGGCAATGAATTCTCAATTATAAGTAAAAACGTATTTTGTTTCTTAATTAGAAGAATCGTGAAACCACTTCCCCTTTAAAAAGTTGCCTGACTGAGTTGCACTTGATACAATTTTACACTTTTAATTTATTTCGTCTTCAAAATGTTGACTAATATTCCGTCTGTATAGTGCACGCCATGGAATATTTTTATACACCGCACAACAGGATTAATATAGTGATTAAAGCCCATGTGTTTAGCAAATAAAGCCTCTTTGCTGGTAATACAGTGGCAGGATAACAGCTTTCACTGTAAATAATTTCCGAGTAATGAAACGCAGCCATTTCTCTTCCCTACCACACATAGGACACCATTGGTGTAAATGCTTATATTGTAGCCTATTTCAGTTAACACTATCAGTGTCACACTTTCAATGCAGTTCTTCAATGCTTCAAAAATGTCCCTTCAGGTGTATTCGTCGATAATTGGTACAGTCCTAGAAGTTCTTGAAATATGTGTAAATTGTCGTTTATGCACCTCAGAAACACAAGAACATGAGCAGTGGTCTGTAACATCCCATGAGCAGTGTCTGTAACATCACAGCTCTCGTCTATAGTCTGTTCACTTTAAAATGAACACGCCCAAACACTTATAATACCGGAAAACTATAATTTATCGAAGCCAAATATATTAACGTTTTAGAGTGGTGAAACGTTTGAATTGGTTTTTGGTTTCAGGGAAGTTTTAATGTTGTAAATTATAATGGTATTATTAATATTATTTTACGCCTACATCCTAAGGTTATGAACACTAGATTTATAGGACTGATGTACTTCTTGTATGGCTGTTTTAAATACGAAAAAAACTTACACTGTGTTTTACTGATAACTTAAAATTGACGCATAGCCCATTGTTGCATAACACCGTCCAATTTAAGTGCCTCAGTAACATATTTCGAGAAACATAAACGCTTTCCGCCATTTTATTTATATTCATCACCACATAAAGATATTTCTTCATGCGAGAGAGCGAAGTCGATATTTCATAATATGTTCATATTTTTCATGGACTTACATTTAAAAAAATAAGTTTTTTCTGGCTGCTCTTTTGCTTTGAAATATATTCCATACTTAACACAGAGCCACGAGCGTAAGAACTGTTAAATGTAGTGTGATTCTGTTCCAGACGACTTTCAACTTTGTATATTTTTGAAACTCAAGCTGTTAAATAACAAATTAGACATGTCGTTTTCGATAACATACCTTTCGAAAATGTAAATTCTTCTTCCGTTTCTTAATTGAATGCCAGGAACACCGCTTCATTTTCGCATTTTTCTTGCCTCATGCTTCCTACGATACATTTAACTTTACACTTAAACAGTGATTGGATAATCACACCATTGTGCAACACAAACTATTTACTTTAGCCAGCATAAAATAAATTTGTGTTTACTGCTACAGTTCTCATTCTAATTAATAATACCTGGATGATGTAACACAATTTTTTTAATTACACGACGTCAAAGAAAGTAGAAGATTAATAAACGAATTATTTTCTGACATTGAAGATGCCGTGTTTATTTAATTGCATTACATATCAACAACCAACTTGCGAAATAAAAGATTATATACGTTTTCTGTAATTTGGATCTTTTATCTTAAGTTGTTAAGGATTCACTAATATAAACAATTCGTCTTTATTATTTATTAAAGAGTTAGCCACATACCGGTAGCATTAGATTGTATGTTACTAGTAAGCTTGGCTAGAAATCATGGTTTTAGGTGTGGGTTCTAAAACACTCAACAACCAAGAATTGTTTTAGTCCGGAGCAGATCTGTGATAATAGGCGTGTCATAAACCGAAACCCACCAAAATATTAGCATATTTTAAAAAATAACCAGTTTCGAAAAATTCCTTGAAAAAATAACGAAGGAATTTAACGTTGCGTGCAATAATTCACATGTCGCAAGGTCTAAAGTGTCGATTACAGTGGATTGGAAAAGAAAACAGGAAACATTCTTGACTAGTATGATAATCTTGGCTATGAACAACTGAATCAGTCAATTGGAAAAGAACACACCTCCTTGAAATGGAATTCTGAAAAAGAAATTGTCTGTAGGAGTCTATTAGTGAAATTCCTCACTAGTCAGGCTTTCGAAATTATTATGCAGCCGCAAGTAAGCAGGGCAAAATTTTCCTAGAGTTTTGGTATTTTACAGTGCACTGATATCGTATTCATAATTTTATACAAATTAATCTATATTTTGAGAAGACATTTTGTAAAAAATTGCAGCTATAATTTTTCTTCCATAATGTTCATGTTTGCAGACACGCCAACTAATATATATTGAACATTTGGCCTATTGCTATGAACTTCTTTCTAGGTACTAAATATTTGAGCAGTACAAATGCGATGTAGAAATGGCAGTTTGACAGGAAACGTGAAGTCATAAAGTGTAGTCATGAAGTACAGTGAATTTGCGAGAAAAAAAAGTGGAGATGTGGCCTTTCCCAACAGACTGATTCAATTATTTGGGAAGATGGCGGTAAAATGCAGCCGTCACGAACAACAGATTGACCTGCACGCAATCCACGTCCGAAGAACGTCTGAAGGATGGCAGTGGCAATGAACCCCACGACTTTCTGATCGGCGGCAGCGCGGCCGAAACGAGGTTTGGATAACTTGGCAGGTGGGATTCTTGGCTGTGAAGCGGGTTAACTGCCTGGCGCCTGTCCCGGTCTGTATCGATCTGTGCGGCCTCATCGGGCCGGAGTTCTTCACGGGGGTGAGGAAAATCCGCGCAGAGACATACTGTGAGACCCGTATACTGCGGTGCTCCGGCGGTCAGGTGCCGGTCGATGTGGACGTTCAGAGTTGCTCCAGTTCACGCGTCAAGGTGGATTTATTTACCCGTCAATTTCCTACCCAAACGATTGCAATGACACAGTAGACATGCGTCGTCGAGGCAGTGTCGCCAACTAACACATTCCAAATTCTTCTGTAAAGGAAGTTGGCAATCTCATACCACAGCACGTTATTTACTAAAAAAATCCTCAGAAAACGTCGACAGCATATTTATGCAAAGTTAATAAACATTTTTAATCAATCAATACAGGTAAACCACTGATAAAAAAAACTTGAATACTACAGACCACGGTCTTAGAATTACAGATCTGGACACTAGCCTTTCTAGCAATGCTATTGAGTTAACCCCTTTATGACTGAAAGCGCAACTAGTAATGAAATGTAACAATGCAATATAGCTTCGTATTACCATTACTCCTAGCGGCTACGGCATGAACTTGCTATTCATAGTTCCATTTACAAGAGTGCCGGTGGCGACAATGAGTTATATGAGGGTCAATTTTCAAGTGTCCAGACCTGTTCCTCTACGGCCAAGCTATAGACAAATGGATACGAATTACAGCATAGATGAACAAACAAGAATACCCCAGACAAATTAATATGAAATCCATAGCCTTATTTCAATGAGAATAATTAAGAAGACTGTAATTTTAGACTCCCGACGGCAAAAAGCTAAAGCTTGAAGAGCGGATAGTGCTACTCTAGACTCCTGACTGTCTCGAAGTCCAGCGATAGACAGACAGATGACGGAAGGACGGATGTGAATGCGACGTATCATTGTAAATCCACCTTAGTGAGTTGGGATACGTAGTTTTCGCTAAAAGTTTTATGCACCACTTTGTTCAAGTGTCAGCTCTGCTTCACGGTTACTGGATGCGTGATTTTGTGTAAAGGAGTCACTTATTTGACTTTTCCAATCAGAAGGAGGTTGCTGCGACACGTGATGAGCGGGTAGAGAGTTTAAACTATCCATTCAACGACAACGAAGCACAGCGGCGGGTGTGTAAGTAAAGCAATGAAATAAATTGGTGTATAATTTTTTTTTTCGCGAAAATAAATTGTCCCTTTTGACGAGCAAATGCACGAAAAACTTGCGATGTTATTTAATAACAGTATATATATATATATACACACATACATACACTAGCACACTTTGTGATCTCATTGATTTAATTGATCACCAGTCTTTATGTAGTGTTATTCGTATTCGATTGCTTTACATGCGATTAGTCATTTTACCGTAGAACTTTTAACTACCGTCTCGAAGTGTACTTCACAACAACCGACACTGTAAAAAGAAGCTTCATTGGTCACCACAAAACATTTTGTTAATATGGGCCTTATCTAATTTTTTTTTGTGATGACCACAACAACTTTTTCACAAGCCAATAAAAAAATTTGTAGCCACTACAAAAAAATTGGTGAGGTCCGTATTGACAAAATATTTTGCGACTACCACAAAACCGTTTATTCTGTGCACGACAATGTAGGCCAGTCAAATATATCGAGCGAGCGAACAACCTCTTGCAGTCTAGTGTGTTGTCTGAAAATAAACGCGAAATTTGCATGTCTCTTGTGATGGAACATGAATATTTCTGTACGAGATAGATTTCAACTTCACATACACTTCCCTGCATTTTAAGAACCCGTGTCACTTATTATGATGAATTTTACGTAATTTCTTCCCGATTAAGAATTTGGCAAGATTAAATTGAAAATACGCCAATAGGAACGTAAATAATTACTTCACCGTTCATTACGTATACCGTATTCGAAAAATTAAAGAGTAACTGTGAAATAACTGAGCTAATTAAAATTTTAAGATATACATTCTCTCTCGCCAAATAATAAACACTAAATAACTCCCATTACCGAATTCATCCAATATTATGCACCTAATAGTAAAGTGTAATGTTTCTATAAAGAAACCTTGCCGATTATTCATCACATCTTTAATTTATTAAATGAAAATTATTATCAAATTAGGTGATGCAGCCTCTTAATTACAAAATAACGGTTTACTAGACACTTCCTGAAAATTCTGAACCAATAACACACTCGCAAGAAAACCAAGACTGAATCCCGTGCTACTACGTTTTTGAGCAAACTATTTACTGTATGGAGCAGCAACCAATGGGCAAGTAGCTGAAGGTCGAGAATAACTTACAATAGCAGTTCTTAGCCAGCTATCTCTCAGTAATGGGATTTGCTATCATAGTTACGTTCAAAGGGGAGTTCACCAAAAGTTTTAATTCTACTCATAGTTTTTTTTATAATTGTACGAGATATGGTTTGTTTTGTAGACATAGGTTGTAACTAATTATAAAGTATGTAATGATAATGTTTTAACTTTCAGAGTTTTTGTATAATGACATGCCAAAGTCCAAATCTACATAAAAGATTTATACAATAAAGCAGGGCCGCATTTACGAACTGTAGACCCATAGGCTGTGCCTGTGGTGCGGGCCCTAGCTAGTAAGAAGAAAAGAAGGGGGTTTTCGCAAGCGTTTTCGAAACACCTCCAGCAAAATGAGAGTAATTATTTTTGACATTGAATTGCATTTATCACATTACTGAAAATTTTTAACTGAAATTCCATAAAAAACATTTTTCGTTTGTTACTCAGTTGTAGACAGTTAAGTCAATCAATTGACAAAAGTGATAAGTAATAAAAATGAATTAACACAATTTATTAAAAGTTGCTATAAATCTATATTATAAAAAACAAAGAACAAAAAGTTGTTATGCGTGTATATGTTCTATAGACAAATATTTATGAAAGAACATTGCTTTTGTGTACAATTTACTACTAAATTCTAGCTAACACATATCACTCTTCTTGAATCTAGATTAGTGTCTAATGACTTTGAGTCTACTCTTAATGTTGATGAAGCTATTTATAACGTCTTCATAATTTAATTGTGTTAAATTATCACTTTCAATGTTGAGCAAAGCCAAAATGTTGAGTCTATCTTCTAGCGTGGAGGTTCGAAATCTGTTTTGATTATCTTCAATTTTGAAAATGACCTTCCTCCACTGCTGTTTGTGACAGTAAATTTAATTTTTTTAAGAGCATTCAAGGACGAATTTCGAAAAATTCTAAAAATACTTTTTAGATATTTACTTAAGAGTCATTTTAAAGAAAAAATCACCTCACTATCTGAAACGGTTTAGGAGAAATCACGGAATAATGAAATCATATTTTACGTCTTTTCACCCACTTAATTTTCGAATTTCGCAAATTCGAAAAATTCGCAAACATGCATTTGTTTGGGCAATATTTCGAAGTTAAAAAATTTATAATAGCTTTCCCGGTTAATGAGATATCAGGGATTTTTGACAACACATTGCACCCCTTTCCACCCCCTTAATTAGAGAATTTTGAAAAATCCGTTCTTAGTTTGTGTTTACGGGGCAAGGGGAAGCTTCCCTCAAAATTTCATGGTTCTAGGTCCAGCGGTTTGGGCTGTGCGTTGATGAGTGAGTGAGTTTTGTCAGTCAGGACACTTCATTTTATATATTAAGATTATTTGAAGGCTATTCTTAAGGAGTATGGAAAGGTATGATGTCAAGAGGACGACTGGAATACTTATTCGTCAGTAAAATCTGAACTATTCATAAAAAACCGATTTGATTTTTTGCAAATGTAGATATTTTATCAGTGGACGTTTATTTATACAGCACTATGTCTTAGTATGCTTTGCTGTCGAGTAAAAAAAATTAAAAACTGTTTTTAGAAAAATTAGGTCTTGAAAACCCAAAATCTACAAAAAATGGAGAACTGTCGTTTTATAATTTTTATATAATAATATCTAGTCCTTCACAATAACTGAATTTCTAAAATATTGGTTTTTGATTTGAAACTAATTTTACTATCCGAAAATCTCTTCGCGAGAGGTTTACGGATATTAAAACTATTTTCAAATCAAAACTTGTGTATATATTTTTTAATTCGGTTATTAAAAATGCCTAGATATTAACATATTAAAAATTATAAACATGACAGATTTCCATTTTTGTATATTTTGTGGTTTCAAGCCATTGTTTTTCTAATAACGTTTTTAATTATTTACTTGAAAATAAAGCATAAAACCGCGTAATGCTACATAAATAAACGTCCGCTGATAAAATATCTACTCGGCAAAAAATCTCATCGATTTGTGATGAGTAGTTCAGGTTGTATTAACGATTAGATATTCCAGTCGTCCGCTGGACATCTTACCTTTTCTTACCCCTTAAGATGAGATACAAATATGTAACGTTATTTGAAGGCTATTCTTAGGCAGGTTTTATGGCCGCAGAGTAGCATATTTCTATTCGCCCGCGCTGCTTCCTTGTTTGCAAAAGTAATGTAGCACACGGTATATCTGCACACGGCACAGCTTTGTTTCACTCTTCGCCTTGCCTCTTCATTCTTGCTTTAATTAATATTACAAATCTTTCTGTATATGTTATTATAAAACCTTCCCTCTCCCCTTGCCATTTATAAGTGCTCTTTTTGAGCCTTTACCCGAGACTTCCCTTACAGGTCATCGGAGTTTCCGTCACTCTTCAAGGCATAGGACTACCGACGATCAAACTCTTACAGCCTCCTGCCGATCTTGTTAGGGTATTTATTCCTGATCTTGTGAAGATGTCTTAAGGGTGTCCAAGTGATGAAAAATCGTAATTTTATGTTTGTATGAAATAGTGTTAGTAATGTTGGGGTTACTTGGCAGTACATATCTGTCTTATAATGAATTAGCTAAACCAGTTTTCCCGAAATGGCACTTCAAAGTCAAAATTTACACGTTTTTAGTTCTTATAAGCCGTAAAAACCAATGAACATAAATACATTTAAAAATACACACTGTAACTACATGTCAAGTGCTACTGCTTGAGATGTTTTAAAATCAATTACAAAATAATTTTGTAGATTAAAAAAAATCTGAAATGTGAACTTTTAGGCCTATAAATTTTCTTAAAAATACAAAAGTGTCTTTTATATTTTAAAATTTTTGCCACGTATTAGCATGTGACATGTAGTTACAGTGTGAATTTTTTAAACTTATTTCTGTTAGTTGGTTTTTTAGGCTTATAAGAACCGAAAACGTGAAAATTTTGACTTTGAAGTGCCATTACGGAAAAACTGGTTTAGCTAATTTTTTTTATAAGACAGATATGTTCTGCCTAGTAACGTCTACAAAACTAACACTACATACTAACACAAAAATACGATTTTTTCCCACTTGGGCGCCCTTAGGAGTTAGTGGACGCTAGTGGTTTTTTTTTTTTTTTTTGTTACGTTTGAGGCACGGAAACGGGGAAGGCAAAAAGTCGAATGTAACACGTGCCATATCGCCTCTAGGCGCGAAGGACTAAACTAGCGTGCAGCGTTTTCGATGAACATGTTTTCCAATAGGACATCAAGCTGTGACCCTGGTATTTTATTTGTGGAAAGTACATGGTAAAGTCTAGTAAAGTAACTGATATTTCCTCAGCTACAGCAACGTGAAAAAATCATTTTTAACACGTTTGAAGAGATTTAAAATCATGTTTTGAATCAGCGATCGGCAATTTTAAAATCATAGTGACACCGTTCGAAGTGTCTTCTTTTCGTAGATGAACACATTGGAAATTACTTAAATAGTTATACAAGAAAAAATTGTTTCCGTACCACGTTACAGGACGGCTCATGCGTCAGGTTCAATAACTCGTAAGCAGACATTCTTTCGTACGCTGGTCAGTTGTCGAGTAAACCGGTATAGGTCGAAGCTTTGCTCGCCGTTATGCGGCCTGGACAAGCGGTCATCTTAAGACTGACTATAGTTATAGGCCTTGCGTTTAGAGTCGACAAGGCAAATACTAAGTGTGCAAGAGTTATATTTAGTAACGTCACTCAAGCATTGCCTCGTTCTTCAGGAAGAGTTCTTAGTTCTGAGGATGTCTACACATTATAATTTTCAATAGCGTTATCTCATTTCAGGCATTTTCGCAATTCTGAAACACTACTGCATCGGTTAAAAAAATAATGATAAAAATTTAAAATTTATTTTCATAAATAAAGGAGAGTTATAATAATTTAACAACGTAGCATTTTTTCAGAACCACTATAACAGAACGTTCACAGACAAACAAAGCAAATTTACCTTAATTTAAGGAAATTTGCAATGCATGTAATGGCAAGTTACATCAACAATAATACAGGAGGGTGTTTTCAGCCCTATTACTCGTTTCATAGACGTATCTAACAAGGCCTAAATTTACGCCGAATGAATTATGTCTGACCGGCCTTCTATAACGTAACTTCAACCAATTCTAAGATGTATTAGTTCAGAAGAGGTCCAGCTGTCGAACAAGTGCTACACGTGGGAAATGAATGAAACCCGTTATTTGTGTTCGACCTGACGAATAAGATAGAATGTCCGACAAATTCTAATATCTGTACCGAGTATCATCTAGAAAACAATATTTGATAGTGTGCATAGCTAAATGATCGCAGAGACCTACAGCCAATCCTTCATCCTACGGGACGAAAGACAAAATAGAGTCAAACAAATGTATGCTTTAGTACATAACTTTTACCTCAGGCCCCTAAGTTCACGAATTCTTTCTGCTTGAGGAAATTAGACGATCAAAATATCTACATTTCAGTTTTTATTGTACTTCATACATCATCGGTCGGATAAGGTGAACGAAAAAAAAAAAGTTACTAACTTTCTGTGCAAAACCATCGAAAGAATAGAAACAGATATTCACATTTCGCCCTTTAAAATTCCAATAAACTTCTCTCAGAAGACAGAAAATGAATCTTCCAACCTCTGTTGACACAGGAGACTCAATCAACCGCGCCTTCTTCTTCTTTTTTCTTACTTTCCCGAGGGCGTTGAGCCCCCGCACCCCCAAACGCGCCTCATTTCGAGTCGGCATCTGCTGTAACTGATCCCCCGTTCTGGAAAAGGTTTTTCCTTCCTACGCTTTGACGTCGCCTCGCACCAGCGAAGATCCCCCCTCCAACAGTGTTGACGTTTAATCTAGGGTTCGTGGCAGGAACGCTAACAATTATCCCTAAGCACTCGAATGTGCAATCGACTGAGATAATTAGAAACATTCGGCAGCTGGGAACCTCCCCTCCGTGGTCGGTTTGTGGAGGGGAAGGACCACCCCTCTCCCGGCCCTTGGGCGGGGAAGGAGGGTCACCGTTGGCCGGTCGATAGCAGTGGCATGTGCTGCGGTCTGGCGGCGCTAAATGGAAACTGTTTGGCGCGTTCTGAAGAAGTGAAGGCGTCAGAGACCACGGTCGCCCAAATATCGTAAATGGACAATGCAGGAAACTACAGCTTTTTAGCACTGTTGAAACGCGAGACTAATTGCCAACGGGGTGAACTGGAAACACTAGCAAAATTCACATTATTATGTCTTTATTTTATGTGGTGGTTACGAATTTACGGGCTGAATTTCCTTAGGCTAATAGTATGAGAATGTGTTTATAAATATTTTAAATTTTAACGTATTAAAATAATAACTAAAAGAGCATTTGTATATTCTAAAATAAGGATTACATTTCAATTCGTTAATAACAATGTATAAAATAAAACTACCCATAGTGTTCTACTGCAGAAGGAACAGCGCTCATATCGGCGTGAACTGGAATTAAATAACACGGCTCGAGTTTTTTTTATGAGTTTCCTATATTTTTCTTATATGGAAAAGAAATCCTTTACGGAAGATAGTCGAACTTCCCCTACTCCGTATAACGTATGTCGTTAAGAGGCCGTTCCAGTGCTTCAGGCGCATTTATGCAACCCTCATTAACAAATAATAAATCAAGGCTGATTTTAGGTTGGCTATTACAACAAGAGTATTACACATATCAACATTATCTCAGCGTATTATCAAGGACAAAGTCGTTCATAATTCCGCTGCGGTCGCCGAAGTCAAGTGTAAAGAATGATAGACTATGAATGTTACAAAACGTTTTTTTTTGTATGACGTTGATATTGTTATCGTTTATTACACTTGTCTTCGGCGAGCGCAGGAAAAATAAGAACGACTGTGACTTTGATAAAACGTGAAGGTAATGCTGGTAATGTGTAAAACTCTTATTGCTGTAACGATAGTAAATTTAGCCTTGATTTGTATAGGGGTTAATGTGGGTTGTATACACGCGCCCGAAACCCTGACACGACCTCTTAACAAATAGTTTTATTTAGAACGATATAAATCTAATTGCAATAACGAAAAGACGAGGTAAAGAGATACCAATGAATACAAATTGAAATTGTGCTCAACTGCGTGTTCTCACGTTTGCATTATGGAGGAGATAATTGTAGCCTACGACGGGTGTTTCCGGCGGAAATGAGGTTTTCGTAGTTTGACATGGAAGTTAGGACTCTTCTGTCATACGCTCCCTGGCAGACTAGAATTTTAGCTCGTAAATGCTCGTAACATGCTCGACAGTCATCAAATTACAACGGTGTCGGTATAACAGTGCACAGCACGGAAATATTAAATATAAAAATATGAAATATAGTGTAATTGGTCCCACACTTGAGTAATGTTTTGGTGTCGTTTGTTCTTTAAATGGCTAACTTTTTGTTTCGTTAATTCAAACAATGAACTGTGGGATTGACTTTATGTACTCGTGATATGAACCGTTTGTAACACACTGGGGAAAAAAAACGAAAGAATTACATACAGAGGTGTAACTTGACTGCACTGAACACTGACTCATTTTATAAAGTATAGGCCACATGTACATTCCCTTTGTAACATTTACTCGACACTACAACTTTATAGGCACAAGTGGTTAATTACATACCTAAAATTGTTACAAAATTATTAAAGTTTAATTATATAAAAACTTCATAGTGTTAGGCATATATTTAATTCATCAACAACTACGTTCCCTTTGAGAAACAACGAACTTACAGCATATATATTATAACATAGTGTTTCCTGATGAAATACGTAACCGTTACAACTAAACATATTTATTAGCTTCGTATGAAAATAATCGCCGAGATATTAGAAGGTTTGTTGCAAAAGAGTATTGTAAGAATTTATGAATTTGTCGACACATATCATTGCTTAAGTTCTGTTTGTAATAAAAATATGTGCTATGTTACGAATGTACAAAAATATATGGAACGAACCGTTGAATAAACGGCAAACTGCAGAGTAAAACTACAAAAAATGTTATTCAGAGAGTAATTCAGTTAATTGCGACATCGAAACGAGAACATTTAGTAACCCTGACACAGAGCAGCAAGGAAGTTATTTTGTGACAATAATACAATCACACAACAAACAGACATGAATACAAAAAACTAAACACAAATAAAGGCGTAATTTTAACAATAAAACTGTGGGTAGCACATCAGAAATAACTCGGAGACGACAAATGTTTCTTCCAACAAAAAATGCAACGTTTCGGGAATCGGAGTCTATTCCAGTCTTCAGGTTTGAAATGCAATTAGTTGGAGATACATAAAGACGTAGAACTGAGTATAACCTAAAAATATACTTTAAATCTAAATTTATTTTGAAAGTGATATTTCACTGTTAAGGCAATTTTCAGAGTTTCGTTGCTATAAACTAAACGTTTTTTCGTGTAAAGAAAATGTAATTTTAAACTCGATTTTTAGTGTTGAAAATTCTTTCTGACTAAATATTTTTCTGCGCAGAGAAAAAGGTTTGGTTGATTCAACCGTATATACGTTTGTATATGGCCAAACAAGTGTGTAACAGTTGAACCAACCAAATATTTGGTTGCCTGGCAGGTATAGTTATCCCAAAACAACGTTTTAATCCAGTTAAATATACACTTTGTAAGGACAACAAAGGCAAGACTTGGCGCGTTTCATACGTTGTTCAGCCAACAAAACTTTTGTTGAATCAAATACATTCTTGTTTGGCCATATACAAACATATATACGGTAAAATCAACCAAATATTTCTATCTCTGTGTAGCTATTGTATAGTTCATTCGGGATGAAGTGAGCACTAAAAGTTTATCCTTTGAAAAATATCACTTGCCGTTACTGCATATGAGTCACCATTAACTATTGTTGCCTTTATGCTTGTATGGTTGGCAACGAAATTACGTAATGTAGTTCCATATGTTTTTATCTTTAAATACAACAATACAAATACGAAATCGACCGAAGTCGACATAACTGTATTTTATATAATTAATAAACTTTTATTTATTAAACTGCATCAATTCATACTAAATACACAATTCATATTACACGCGCAAACAGAAAGAGACGTGGCCAGGAAGGTTAGACATTTCCCGTGGTTAGCTGTTACGCGCGGAAAGATACGAATTGGCTGGAAACAGAACTTTAACAGGTTTATTTTGAGTGCTCACTTTATCCCGAACCAGCCATAACATATAGCTACGTTTCCACGCAATCAGTGTTACATTTACGCACTATAAATGCATTAAAACATGTTATTATTCTTGGCTCCGATACCCGAAATGTAAATTAATGTTTTGCAAAAGTTCTTTTTGAAAGTTTCATGTTTAATTTTGTACACCAGTTGATTAAATATATTAGTAATTTAACTAGGGGGAAAAAGCAGTGGGCTTAGGACAACTATATTCAAACAAACGAGATTTCACAAGCTTCTAGCAGTAATCAGATTTTGTTTTAGAATGCTTTACAAAACAAAACAAATAACGAACGGCGAGTAAAAAGAATTAAGAAAGAAATAAGAACATTCTATGATTCCGGGGCGGGAGGAGCTATGACTATGGAATCCCGAAGTAGATCGTCGATAAATTCGCCGATAAAGGTTTAGGCGTACTTAAACGATGAAATTACAATAACCAGAATTGACGAGTTCAACTTCATAACTTCATCATGTCTGGCCTAGTGAAGGAAGGGTGTATTCGTGCTCGTGTAGAAGTAACTGTCTTCTTGGCAATTTTTTCGGAATTGTAAATGAAGAGATGTCGTCCTTAAGAAGATCCTAAGTTGTTTCGACGGTACAGGTGCGAGGTTCGACCGGACAAGAGTAAAAGTGATAACCAACGTCAGCTAGCTGACTTCGAGGTCCAACAGCTTTGGCTCCGAATAAAGTTGCAAGATTGGTAACGTACTACAATGCCATGCGTAGTGTGCAGTGCGTAGAGAAAATCCGTCGGCTTTATAATAATGTTAGAGGCGAAGTTTAAACGGTGTCGTTCTTGAACAAAAGCTGTATAATTTCCTTTGACAGTTAATAAGTACGCCATTTTACCACCTAGAGTAAGACCTTGTAATAAAGATTTATTTATTTAGTTAGTTAGTTAGTCGGAGATAATTCGAAAAGGATTACGTTTAAATATTGGTCCAGATTAATTTAAATATTTATACAGTTCGTATTACAACTACGACTTTTATTAAGTATGACTCATGTTTCCAGACTGGTAGAATTTTCTGGTATTACTTGTTTGCCCGCATTGCACTTTCCAATAGATAGATAGTTGCTGAATAATTTTTGTATTGCTTCAATGATACGTCAAATGACTACTTGTGCCAAGACAAAACATCATTTATCACAGTATTTTGAATTCTCAGTACTACAAATTCTTTTGAAAACCCAAACAATTCAACTGTCTTTTCTTAGTAAATCAATATTTTCCATCACACTTAAGTACTTTTACTTTAGTTATAGCTCGTTCTTTTCCACTGTAATTATTACTTCTTTCCTTTCCATTGATATATGACTGGATTCTGTTTAGTTCTTTGTCTATGCAAAATATATACCATACTATTGAGAGTAAAATCTAAGGCTTTCAAACCATACACATTGTATTCAAAGATTCAATACTAGGTTAATGAGTATTTTAGGATAGCTGAAATAATAATTCATGTCTTTTCCACCTTTAGTATGGTGAATTTCGAAAATCCCTGCTTGGATATTTATGTAGGTAGGCAAATAACAGTTGCAAAGAAATAAGCGATATATCACGAGAATAACGAAAAAAAAAAAAAATGAGTAGAAATCTATTACTCGTTTTTAAAACTTTATAAGTTATTAAAAAAATAAAGATCCTCTAATAATGTAAATAAGCAATACAGGAGAAATTGAAAATACTGTTTACCTCGCTTCAGTCCTTTAGAGGTAGTTTAATATTTATTATTATTTTTAAATTACGAAACTAAGGGAAGTAAGGAACATATACAGATTTTTCATTAGCGTTCCTGGATATGTATTATGTATCGACAACCAATTTCCCCCTCCCTTTTTATGGATGCTAATTAAAAATAAATAATTTTCGGTGGGTGCATAAACAGACAGTCGGGCACTACATTTTCAAAACATAGATTAAAAGGAGTACTTATGCAGTTCGAAAATGACTGTTTTCACAATAAACATAGAAGCCAATTCGAAATATCTGTCACTTGCGTGAGTGTTTAGCAAAAATTAGGTGCAGCACGTGAGCCCCATGATGTCAGTGCATGGCGTACATGTAGTAAATAAACACATGAAGGTAATTTAGCACGGGATGGTTTGTGCACGTCTGATGTTGCTAAATAAAGTATGTTGATGGTATAGCGAAGACGTTTTAAGGCACATTCATTGTTTCTTTCAACCCATTTCTATCACTCCGCCACTACACTGCAAAAATATTGCAATACGACTATTTAACACAATTTTTTAATTCCAGCACACTCCAAATTTAGCGTCTGAGACCGCAACGAGATACATTTCTTAAACTTTCTGGGAAATGTTCAGTTTTATCGCAATTAACTCTGCATAAGATGGAATATTTGAAAAGACAATACAAATCTCATTGTAGCCATGACACAGACCTCAGAAGTAAAATAAAAAAATTGTTGTCTAGTCTCTTCCAAACATTATTAAGTGGTAACTAGAACGAAATTTCTGGCTGATTTGGATAACATTACGTTTCAAGCGGAGAGGCAATAGAAATTGTGACCCTAAGAAATCTGTTAGGATTTCCATTTAAGTATAAGAACAAGTCATGTTTAGCCTAATAACTAGAGTGCTATTAACCCCCAGTAACATACATTAGAATAACGTATTATTAATAATATGCAGTAAACTTCCAGTCAAATTTCAGTATTTGACACGCGTATTCACAAAAAAATTGGATTTGAGATAAATAAACCGTGATATTATTGATAGTTATATCAAAGTTTTAAAGCACATGTACATTTTTAAAGAAAAATGTCCGTATGCTTATTGTTACATTTGAAATTTAACTACTTATTTCTGTTGCATTATATATATATATATATATATATATATATATATATATATATATATATATATATATATATATATATATATTTGAAATTAGCAAGCGCAAAAGAAATGTGAAGTATGAACTCCACACCAAACTTTAATTAGTATAATTACTCATATTATTAACTACAGGAATTTAAATCTACATTTAATAACTCTCAAGAATTGCGCTTATAATAGCCTCAAAACTATAGTTAAGGACTTGACAAGGATTTACTTGCAAAAGTTACTTTTTTACAGTGCGCTGTTTACGAGAATACCGTAGCCGAGCTCATGCTAACGGCCTCAAATTACATAGTTTCGGTCCACATTGGTCGCTTCTCGTTAGCACGGCAAGAAGTGTAGCAGTTAACACTTCCCGTGATTTGATATGATCTCCACTGATACTGCGCACATGTATAGGCTGTTCGCTATAAACTGAACACTCAGCAGAACTTTAAATTAATAAAAAATATGTTTTATTGGACCGACAGATGTTAACTTTTGAGTGTGTTGAAACGTTTACATTGGTTTTTAGTAACCTGGAAATTTTCATATTAAAGATAGTAAATATGGTTGCCAAACGGTTGAAAGAATACTTTATCCAGTGCTTACTTTATCGTGAACGGCCTATAACACCGTAACAATCTCCCAATATTCAAACAACTGCTCGAAGGAAAGTGGTACCGCTGAACAACCACACATAGGTAACAAAACCTCTGTGTCCTCATGCTCAGACATAGTTTCCAAGTAAAGGGCTTCCGCCAACATCTCGCAATGGTACCACCACCACCACCATAATTCGGACTTTCAGTACGCAGTCTTGAAGGAGTGTTCCCGGAAATAACTCGCACAGTCTAAAATAACCACCATACTCCCACGCAAAGCCACGGTCTTGAAAGACTGTGATTCTGTGGAAAACTCAACCACGCATTATGAACCACCACCACCTCATGCTTGAATATAGTCTTACTCCCTATGATCTAATGAGGTAAGAAATGCAACCCAGACGCTGTCTGAGAGTTTGGAACATCCACCGACACATAGCACAGATAAACGATCACAAGGTCTCATTATCAAATGCGGTCTTAAAAGACAGTATTCTGCCAACACATCGTCCATTCAACAAGCACCATCACCGTGCCACCATGCTCAGACAATGGGCCGTACTAATAAATTGGAGGAAAAGCTTATACTTGTTAAATGTTGAGCAAATACTTCGAGATATATTAATATTAATATATAAAATGAAGTGTCCTGACACTCTCTCACTCACTCACTCATCAACGCACAGCCCAAACCGCTAGACCTAGAACCATGAAATTTTTAGTGAAGCTTTCCCTTGGCCCGAAGAGACCCACTAAGAATAGTTTTTTTTTTTTTTTTTTTTTTCGAAATTCGATAATTAAGAGGGTGAAAAGGGGTGAAATGTGCTTTCAAAGAATCCCTGGTATCTCATTAATCAGGAAAGCTATCATACGTATTTTATATTCATAATATTGCCCAAAGAAATGCATATTGGCGAATTGTTCGATTTTGCGAAATTCGAAAATTAAGGGGGTGAAAGGTCGTAAAATATTATTTTCATTAATCCGTGATTTCTCCTAAACCATTTCAGATAGTGAGGTGATTTTTTTCTTTAAATTTATGCTCAAGTAAATATCTAAAAAGAAATTTTATGATTTTTCGAAAATCGCTCTTGGTAGCTCTTAAAAAATAATGCGTATTTTTAATTAATCCAACTTATCTTCTAAACAAGAGGAAACATTGAAATGGTTTTTTCTTTAAAATAAATATTACGTAAATATAAAAAAAAAGTAAGTTCACAAATTTTCGAAATTCATCCTTGAAAGCTGCTAAAAAAAAAAAAAAAAATGTATTTTCAAATAATCATCTGTACCGCTTATACCCGTTGAGATATTGAGATGATTTGTTATAAGAATGAAGCTTATGTAAAAATCTACAAATCGAATTCAGGATTTAATGAAGTTCGATAATTAAGGATGTGTAAAGCAGTAAAACGTTACAATCTCCCGATAAAAGAGAACGATCATGGAGAAATAATTCAACAGTTGTTTCTTTTCGCCAAACTACTCATAAATAAAACCTCTTTGGACTGTAGCCTGTACATACGAAAGAATTATCACGGCATGCCTTTAAGCATTCACTCAGGCATTGCATAAAGTTTGTGGTGTGGGGGGAGTGTTGTTTCGGGTTCGCATCACGTGGAAGACTTTGCGACGGGAATTATTATGACATCATACGAGCATATTACGCGCACTCTTTACGCTGAGCTAAGACAATTTATAGTTCACTGTTTTTGAGTACGATAGCTATTAAATGCTTTCATCACATATTTTATTCAGAGTTACTGTTTACATTACATAATTCCACGCGGGTAAAGCCGCAGCCGGCCGGCTAGTTAATAATACTCGCGAGCAAAGCCGCTGGGGACTGCTATCTGTATATTTAATGACGTGCCCCACGCACTCATAAGCGCACAGCCCAAACCGCTGGACCTAGAAACGTGAACATTTTCAGCATAGCTTTCCCTCACGGCATAGGCACCCACCAAGGAAGGATTTTTTCGAAAATCAAAAATTAAAGTGGTGAAAAGGGGCGAAACATGTTGTCGCGAAATTCTCGATAACCCTCTAACCTAGTGATATATTGTTAATATATTTACTTCAAAACATGCCCTAAGAAAATGCATTTTTCATAATATTTTGATTTCTTGAAATTCGAAACCCCTTAAGATATCAAGGTGATCTTTGCGTCAGAATGTAGCTCATGTAAATGTCTAAAAAGTAATTTTAGGATTTTTCAAAATTCGTCCTTGAAAGCCGGTAAAAAATGAAACGTGTTTTCAATAAATCTTACGTGTCTCCTGAACCATTTAAGATATCGAGATGGTTTTTGCTTTAAAATTAAACTTACGTAAATACCTAAAAAGTAATTTCTGGATTCCTCACTATTCGTCCTTCAAAGCTGAAAAAAAAATTAAACGTGTTTCCAAATATTCATCTGCATCTCACAAACAATTTGAGGTATCGAGGTCGTTTTTGCTTTAAAATGAAGCTTACGTAAATACCTAAAAAGTAATTTCAGGATTATTCAATAGTATTATTTCGTTTTGAAGAAAATAATGTTGAGTGGTTAACAAATTATTTCTTAGATGATATTACAGAAAGTCGAGGGGGTGTACTTTCCTCATCTCAAGAAATGAAGATATGTTTGCGGCATCTTGCGGATACAGGTTATCAAAAGGTAATAGTCGAAGAACTAGGAGTGTCACAAAGGAACGGTATCGCTAATTGTACGTGATGTTGTGGAACTCATTGCTCCTAACGCTTACAACTGGATAAAAATTCCTTCTATGGAAAACGCAATTCCCCAAGCAAAATAGTTGTGGCAAAGTAAGTATCGGTTTGCAACAGCAATTGGCGTGATTGATTGTACATGCGTAGGGATTCTGAAACCGACAATCCATGGTGATGAGTACATCAAAAGGAAAGGAAAACCTACATTAAATATACAAGCAACTTGGGATGCTAGTGAAATGTTTACAAGTGTTGTCCGTGAGTTGACCTGGATCCGTTCATGACGCCCGAATTTGGAAAAATTCGCAAGTCAGACAGGTAATGAATACAACACAGACTACTGTGCTAATCGCCGATGATGGGTACGGAACTGAGCTTTGTTTGATAACTCCCTTCGCAAATCCAGTTGATGACGCATGTCGTAAATACAATGCTCTTCTAAAAAAGGAAAGAGTTATGGTAGAAAGATGTTTTGGTCAGCTCAATAGCGGTTTCCCAATTTTGCAATACATTTGTCGAGTAAAACTTGTGAATGTACCGAAAATCGTTGTGGCATGTTTAGTTTTGCATAACATTGCGAAAAGTTTGATTGACCGAGATTTTGATCCAGGTGAAAATACCCCTGAAAAAGACATTTTAAATGGACGTGTGCTGAAGTTGCAGGTGTAAATAGACTTCGTCTACGATATCAAGGACAGTTGATAAGAGAAAATTTAGCTGCAATAATTACACAGTTTGAGTAAGTGAAGTATATAAAAAACAAATTTTATTGTGATAAGTGAAATGAAAACTTTTATTTAAATTAATTACAATGCAATAATACTCTGTTTATTATAACATAAGTAAACTGAAAACTGTTAATTATAATAAGTTGACAATGCTGTAATACTTCTTTATCGTAATATAAATTAACAAACTGTGGGAACTGATAATAGTTACAACTCTTATCTGGTATTTGTTAAATTGTAGTACGCTTTGTTGCCGTCTGTTATAACTTTATTTTGACTACACTCAAATGAGTCATTGTCCTTTTGGTTCTTTAGTAAGTTGCTAAGGTATTCCGTTTGAACTTTTGCTAATTGGTATTGTTGGAGTAAAACCAAGCGCTCCAACTCCTTTGTGGACAAATTCCTAGTTTGGACACTTTCATACTTGTCCAGGGATGACATTTTTCGTGGCGGCATTGTTGATTTGCATGCAGGGTCTGATACATGTGAAGACACAAGTGAACATAATGGTGCAACAGCACTGTCTGGGGTTTGTCCCTTTACTCCACATTGGATTGATCATGTTACAAAACATTATGTTGTGATTGCTACTTCTTAAATAAAAACACAAATATACACAAATAATTATAAGTAGGGAAAAGAGTTTTTCTGTGATTGTAAGAAGCTGTTGTTTCAGATGGTAAAAATTGGTTTTTTATAAAAAGTTTTCACTAGGTTTTAAACCAGTCTTTCGTAACTTTTTGGGTTTTCTCATACATCCAGTACTTTCAAACAGGGGCTGAAAAATTGTGATATTTAGAAAAGGTAAAAAGCGGTACTTTGAAATCCAAAAAGAGGCGTTTTCATTTCGGTATTGCCATTTTATGTTTACGAGGTGGTTTATGCTTTTCTAATGCATGAATTGAACTGCTTGGCTTCTTTTGTATGTGTTGAGATGGTGGCCTGTCGTTTACAAAAACGTCGCGTACAACCGCAGTAACAAAGGGACATGCGGCTACTTACAGGTAGGTAATTCACGATAAACATTTTGAGACAAACATTTACGAATTCTCGTGTCGTAAATGCACATTCTTCAACAATGATTGCCCGCGAATTAGCTTCCAAAAATAATTCTGTGTAGGCCCACTGTGCAATTCTGAAACAAATTACCCGTAAGGTCGTCAAAAATGGTTTATCATGAACGATTTACAAAAAAAAAAAAAAAAAAAGATGAAATACAGTTTTATCCCGTTGTACAGTATAAAACCCTTCAAAAATAAATAAAAGAATTAATGGTGACATGTGTCATGCTCACCAACGCGAACAAGTAAAATTTTATGTTTTTACAATTAAATTAAAATTAAATAAACTTTGACGTGTGGAATAAAATAGTGAATTAAAATATAAATAACCGTTACGATGTGTCTGAATTTAAATCACTCACCTTTAATACTCAATATGATGGGATTTGTGTCTGCTTGCATGGCTATTATTTATTCTTCCCATTCAACAAGTTTAATTATTTTATTTCCTGTTTTGTTTACATCGGTTTTCATCTTCAATCGTGTCTTCATGTTATTCACTTTCTTCACGAATGATTGTGCATCCAGTTTCTTTCCGAAAAGTACTTTGTGTTTCTCCAGCACACTCGCGATTGCTGCGTCTTTTTTTTTTTTTTTTTTTTTTTTTTTTTTTTTTTTTTTTTTTTTTTTTTTTTTTTTTTTTTTTTTTTTTTTTTTTTTTTTATGTTAGGAACTTGTGAATTGTGAAAAATAAAAGGACAAGCGCGAAGTTCTTCAGCGATAAATTATGGATCGTTGCTACGCGATACGCTATTATGTCCTGTATCACTTTCACTGCTTGAAGACATTTTACACACGTTAATAATTTTGCACAGTACTAAAACTGCTATGTACTTGTAAGTAAATCCTTTGCAAAGCAAACGATTACACGTCTTACGAAACCAGTCAGGGCTAGCACCAACGAGCATATAATAAGAGAGTTGTAAACTCCCATGTTAAAAACTGGAAAGTAATTTCAGCCGATTTTCGTTGAAAGCACCCGAAGTTGGTTCTAGGTATGTGCCAACTTTACATAATTGTACACAGCACAAATCAGGAAACCATTGTTGAAGAATGTGCGGTAACGGCCAGATAATTCGTAAAATGACTGTCTCAAAATATTACGTTTATCATGACTGACCTACCTGTACAGTATGGTTCTGAATTAAATCTTGAGAAGCGCAGCTTTGATTATTTTCAAGTGAATATCCATTCACAATACTCTACGCATACTCAAATAGCTGATATCAACCAACAGACATGGGAAACATTTGAAAAAACTAACAAGGTCCTTCTATATTGCCATCATCAGAGTTAAAAGGTTAGTATCAAAAATGCAATTTCACAATTTTTAAAGAGAAAATATGTGTAGTAAGAATTTGTATACCAGCCTTAGTAACTGCCTGTAAATATTTTCTTTGAGTATGAAGAAATATTTTTAATTGCAGAAGTTGTAAGATAGTAGCATCTAAACTTCGGGTATCTTCGGTAAGATTCGTTTCCCCTATTCGAGTTCGCGTCCCCTGGCCAGTACCTAATTGAACGAGGCATAACAACACAAACTGCTGAGTCATGCTGCGACACATCTCAGTGTGTAGATATTTGACTCTTTTGCAGAAGCATTTCCTTGGAAGTAAAAGGTAATCATTATTAATATAGATCGAAGGATTTGCTTTTCTTTCTACCTTTTACTTATGGCAAAACCTTTTCCTTGCTACCTTTGCCTTTTAAGCATTTATTTATTTTTATTAATACGGCCCAATGTCTCGAACCCAGGCAACTTGCATCACATCCACGTCACCATGCTCAGACATTGTCTTGAAGGATGGCATTTCCACCCACACCTCTCATAGGTAACACATTCTCCCTATGCCACCATGTTCAGAATCGGTCTCGAAGTTTGGTTCTTACGACGGAATCTCACATAGTTAACACCACTAAAGATACTCTTAGCTCAGAGACTTATGGAACTCGCACCAAAACCTCACACAAACCACATCTTCTACTTCCATGCTCCACGTACCATCATCTGAAGCTGTATAGAAGAATCACTTTGGCTGATTACCCATACACCTATTTGTGTAACTGTAACAGTGGAATACATAAATTAGTATTCACCTACCTCCGTGTCCCCGTGCCCCTTAACAATCACAAAAGAAGTAGCTTCCACAGACATTTGGCATCAAATTCTCGTGTTAGTGAGGCCGTTGCACACATGAATTAGTACTCAACCACCATCACCATAACCCCCATGCCCCATAACAGTCTCAATGGAAGTCTTTTTCGCAGAAGTTTGGCATCAAGTTCCCGTGTTAGCAAGGCAGTTGCACACATGAATTAGTACTCATCCGCCACTACCATATCCCCATGCTCCGTAACAGTCTCAAAAGAAGGAGCCTTTGCCGACATTTAGCATCAAGTACTCGTGTTAGCAAGGCAAGGAATTAGTACACAACCACCATCACCATGCCCCCGTGCTCCATAACAGTCTTAAAGGAAGTCGTTTCCGCCGACATTTGGCATCAAGTACTCGTGTTAGCAAGGCAGTTGCATGTGTGAATTAGTATACACCCACCATCACTATGTCTCCATGCTTCCATAACATTCTCAAAGGAAGTCTTTTCCGCCGACATTTGGCATCAAGTACTCGTGTTAGCAAGGCAGTTGCATGTGTGCATTTCCACATGCTCCATAACAGTCTCAGAGGAAGTCTTTTCCGCCGACATTTGACACCAAGTTCCCGTGTTAGCGAGGCAGTTGCATGCATGAATTAGTACACACACCCAACCACCACTATATCGCCATGCTCCGTAACAGTCTCAAAAGAAGGAGCTTCCGCCGACATTTTGCATCAAGCACTCGTGTTAGCGAGGCAGTTGCAGGTATGAATTAATACTCACCCACCACCACCATACCCCCCATGCCCCATAACAGTCTCAAAAGAAGTAGTTTCCGCCGACATTTGGCATGCTCTCGTGTTAGTGTGACAGTTGCATGCATGAATTAGTACTCACCCACCACCACCATGTCCCCATGCTCCGACACTGTCTCGAATGAAGGCGCCTCCGCAGACACCTCGCACAGGTACCTGCCCGTGCTTGACAGGTTCACCGACTTGAGCACCACCTGGCTGTCCGACGAGTTGTGGATCTGACGACACACAAACACGACAGCCACGTGAGTTTATGTGGAACTGAAACTTTTCAACTTGGTTTGGTGGTTTTGCTTATAAATCAAGGGATATGCAGATTGTTTCACGTTTTCACGTTTGCAGGTCGTAACTTATACTTTAGATCACATAGCCTATTTGAATCCACGCGGCGTTATTTTACTACTTTTGTGACCACTGTAGTCGCTCCTGTAAGTGAATCACATTTTCTTTGTCAGATTTTTCCCATGCCAAAATAATATAAGACATGGAAGTTGCAAATATTTAAGATAATTGATTAAGTTTTCGCTGCGAAATATCATGCCAAAAATCAGGAATAGTTATCGGATAAATGAAAGTCTGTATGGATCACTCCTCCTATAATTAAACATCTGCCGGACTGTTTTCACTCCTTAGCTACCAATAATTGTGATTACATGAAAAAATGTATATGGACTTGCAATTGTTGGTCAACGCAGATAGTGAAATCATTATTCTTGCAAAGTCTTCTGCAAGTACAGGACATCTGGTTCTTACAATGGATATGCAAAGTGTGTTATTGTGCCCAAAATTACTAGCCTCAACATTGTACTACAAACAGAAATTACAGGTGCACAATATTACAATTTATGAGCTGAACAATAGTGATGTCACACTCTACCCTTGGCATGAGGCAAATGGGAATATCACAGCCTATGAGTTTGCAACGTGTATATTTGATTCTGTTTCGAAACATCTAGAATCAGTCTATAAAATTACGCTTATTTCAGACGACTGTGGGTATCAGAACCGTAAAAGATTTCTGGTCAGTGCTCTCAGTGTTCTAGCACAGAAAATTCAGTGACGATTGAACAACTGTTTCTTGGGAAAGGCTACACAATGATGGAGGTGGATAGTGTTCATGCTACGTTACAGAAATACTGCAGACCTCCAATGCACTCCTCACCTGACTATGTGGCTGAATTGCAATAAGGTAGGCCTTCATATTCATACAAGTAAATGCCTGTAAGTATTAATTTTTTAAGAATTATGAGAAGGATTCATCTATCCTAATATCACTTCGGCCTGGGAAGATAGCTGAGAAACCTAGTGTGTGTGACACACTGGCTCTGAAATATCTGCCAAATGGTGATATTTTTTTTTCAAACTGGATCACACGACTGGATAGAAAGAAAGACGACGTAGAAAAAAGTCACCAATGATTTCTGTGATAGTCTTCCTTTTAAACCAGACAAGAAGAAGAAATGAGAAAAAAGTTCAAAAGCACTAGTGTCATCATGCCATGCAACACTACAGTGAAGATTGTCCCTTGCATAGACACTATGGACACATCCACCCTTATGTCATGCCTCTAGTAGACCATAATCTTTAGCAGCATGGTTTTGGTTTGTACATAAATTGTGTAGGTGTATTTTTTCACAGAATTAAGGGCCATGACCATCATTATATCACGCTTCTAGGCGACCAAGATGTACTGCGTATACAGCAGGGGAATTTATTGTTCTTTTTAATTGAGTGTATATTCTTGACACTGCCACTGTGATGTCCACTGAAAGAAGATAGTGTATTATTGTTTGGTGTATTTATAGTCACTTTGTTTCCTGTTGAACATGCTGTGTTTAAGTGTAATTTAATTCATCATTGTGCTAGAATCTCCTATGTATTCCAAATCTACCGTTTAATAATTCCTACGTGCCAAATTACAAATAATATATGTTAATTTTCTCTGTGCCTGTGCTTGTACTACAGATGGATAAAAATTATGCTGCTGTGACATTTTACAGCAGTTACTAAGAAATGTTATCACACTGGTAGATTCTATATATTTTTGTCTGTCCTGAAAAATTTTGAATTCATCACACAGGAAATTTCATAAAACCAGTGACGATATGTCACGTCTCACAAAACACTCAACCAAAACTTATTTCTTTCCACAGTCTGTACCACTAAACTTTCAACTTCAAAACAAATTAATTAAAAGCCCTACAACGAAAGTACGCGAGTCTTATTGTCGCCAACACCCACGTGGGAAAAAATGTTTGCTCAGTGTAAGTTGCTCTAGAAGAATAAACCAGCCAACGTCTAAGTATGTGCCAGTCTTGTTTTATTTTTTACACCCACGATTGATATCAGAGAAAAATACAGTTACATGAGAACGTCGAAATTTCGGGCAGAGAATGTAAAAATATGCATTCCCGTAACCGAAATTGCTTAACGGGTAGTGTTAGACAATATTTTGTATTTTCAGTTTTTGAGTCGTAACATTTATTCAAATTGTATTATCAATATTTTTTGTCGACAAAGCATAGGATATATTCTTGATAAACTGTTTGACATAAATAATTGAATTATTAATTAAATTGTCATGCAGAACCACTGCAAGGGAATTATAGGTTAACTTTCAAGAATTCCCTTGCAAGAATCCTGCATAAAAATGAATGAAAGATTATATTATTATTTATGTCAATCAGTTTATCAAAAACATATCCTATGCTTTGTCGACAAGAAAGTGTTGTTATCACAATTTGAATAAATGTTATGGCTCAAAAACTGAAAATAGGCGTTTTAAATGAGTTGCAGTGTTTTCGTAAGTGTATTTTTAAAAACTGTTATGCATGCACACATTGTCTCAATGTACTAAAAGGAAACACTTCGGACAAGGACGGAATGCCAATGTTAAGACGATTCTCATTAAAAACACTTCTTCTAAGCCCTAGCTAAAAAAAAACACACAATTTTGTACTTCCGTACTTCGAAATTTACCAACCGGCTGTATTTAAAACTCAGATGAAAACGTGCGATGCTTTTCTACAGACTTTCACCAATAACATTGTATGGCCATGGCTTACCAATAAAATTATATGGTCGCCGCTTAAAGTTCCACTGTAAAAATCGATTAGTGGGAATCTTCCAAGCTGTATCAGTGCTTGGTTCATTGTGGCGATACGGCATTCGATGCGTGCTTCAAGGTGGCCCTTATAGCTTTCCTCTAATGCGCAGGTAGGTGGCGCCATTAAGTTAAATGTAACCTAAAGAGAAAAATATATGAACTGACAAACGAAATTTTGATAGTTTTACAGGTAAATGATTTCTTCAACCAGCGAACGCTAGATCGGAATGAATCAGACAATGTTAGCTCATAAGTCGTTAAAAAGTGTGACTAATTTTAAGGGGAATTGACGAGTTAAAAAGGTCTAATAAATGAATGTCAAAATTTGATGTGCTCCAAGGTAAACACATCAAACTATTAATTGAGCCCATGGGCATTGAATAGGTACGAATAACAATGTAGAAATAAAACGCAGGAAAACTAATTAATGCATTGATTACTGTAACGTTGCACGTATGTGAGTTAAACAAACCGAGTATGGTGGTGTTCTATGTAATATTACGTTTTTGAAATTTCCTCGGTGTATTGATAGTATCATAAGTTTGTTAACTAAATGTAAACTGGTCTAAATAAATTGGAAACGAAATATATGAATTTGTTATTAGAGTCCTAGAAAAACACCAGTTATAGCCGGTACAAAAAAAATTAATCGACATGTACATTTCGACTGAAATTATTGTCTGTAGTGATTTTTTAGGATCGATTAAAGATTTGAAAATTACACAATTTGGCCGCTTCTTTGCTAGAGGCAAACTGTTACGGGGTACGTTTTGTAATAATGAAAAATTAATTTAATTCCTAAGTAAAATGTACGGTTCGCAACTGGTAGACATACTGTGGTTTCAGCAGCTCTTCCTATTAAGAAAGGTTCTAAAGCGGTATTATTTTTATTTGCTCTATAGACATAAAGAAAGTAAGCAATATGAGCGAGACTGATGCGTGATTCAAGAATAATACGGAATACCTACTAAATGTATTTCTTTTCATGAGACTCTATATTAGTTGAGAAAAGTTTGACGAAAGTCAGACGAATGATTATATTGTATTTTATTTTCGTTTTGGCATTTTTCTAAATTGAGCAGTCTGAAAAAAAAAACTGTTTTAGATCTTTAGTCCCTTAAATCGTATTTCTGATACGGCTGCCAAATTAGATTTTTAAAATCATAGAATCATAATTTTAAGTGTAATTCCTGTTAACAGTTAAGTTATTGGGATCTAGTTCCACACTTACGATGAAAACATAACGCGCGTTGCATGCTACATAAGCAGTCTCCGTTATGCGAGGACTTTTCTTAAGGTAGGTTGATTGATAGTAGTGTTGCCAGATACATCAACAATGTGGTTCAGTGCAGCAAGATTTATTTACCTCATTTTGGCATTGAAAGCGCATTAATTAGAACATATATAACTTAAAAATCGATTTTCGTCAGAGTATTATATTATTTTTCATAGTACTGGATAATTAGGGCTAGGAAATATTCGCGAGCTCAATTACCTGCATGCTAGAATCCAATGTCCTATGCATACTCAAGCCCCGTCTATTCGTCCATTGTCTGTTGTCTGAATGAGTAGCAGGTAATGGACAAATGGTAGGGCTTTGATATACACAGTATAATGGATTATAGCATGTTGGTCGTTGAACTCGCGAAATATTCCTAGCTCTACGGATAATAATACATTTGTATGTGAGTGGTACCATACAGCCAGATATAGTATCCTGAACTGTATATTTACAACTGCGTGCCCCGGATAATGTGGAATGAGGCCCGGCAGTGGAGAGGTGCCGGAATGAGAAGGGCGGGGATACAGGAGATCCCCAAGAAAACCCGCCGTCCACGGCATCGTCCGGTACGATTTTCTAAAATCCTATATCCGACCCCGCCAAGAATCGAACTCGGATCATCTTGATGGGAGGCGAATGTGACCCACAACACCACAGGAGCTGCCATATAGTACCTATTGTAACCCCTCCGCGTGACGTGAATCTCTATTCCATCTGGCTATACTGGTTGGTAGGTATAGGGTCTAATCTAACGTCTAGTCAACAGCGGGTTCATTAGAGACGGGACTTTTGGCTCAGACAGGCCGGGAAGTGAAAGGAATATGCAATTGCTAACAGAAACCACCGCAGCATTTGACTGTATTCATTTCGGAAAACCTAGATAAACAGAAATCACGAGGACAAGACCGTAAATTGAACCCGAAAGCACCGGAATGTTTAAAAATTGATGGCTCGACCCTTGATTGATGTCAAGATGTGTTTGTAAAGATGCTTATATGTGTGGTAAATGTACGTCACTTAAGGGGGAGTTGTAAACAATTTTATTGTATTTGAAGTTTGTGAGCCGTAACATTTATTCAAATTGTATTATCAAAATTTCCTCTTCGACAAAGCATAGGATCAATTCTTGGTAAACTGCTAGACATAAATAACAATGGAATGTTATTAATTTGTTGTGCAGAATCATTGCAAGTGATATCTTGAAAGCTAACCTATAATTCCCATGCAGTGATTCTGAATGACAAATCATTGAAATATTCAGTGGCGGCTCGTGGGTTGTTGCCAGATGGGGCTGCAGATAGTCGGGACTGTATACTCTTGATGAACGCTCCGTAGACCAACGACCATGAAATATTTGCCGGCTACTAGATCTTTTGTGACGACTCGGTAGTAAGGGGCACCTGCACATCAGTGTGTCATTGGTTGTAGAGTCAACCAGCGCACAACCCTGTACAGCTCTTGACAACTGCAGCCCTACCTGGCAACAACCCACGAGCCGCTGTTGGAAATATTACATTATTTATGTCAAGGTGTTTACCGAGAATATGTCCTATGCTTTGTCGAAGAGAAAATTTGGATAATACAATTAGGAATAAATGTAACGGCTCAATAACTGAAAATACAATAAAATTATCTAACACCCCCTTACATTGCTTTAAGAGCTGCTGGTATTGAAATGTTGCTGTACAGTCATGTAATAATGTGGTTTTCACTTGTACACATTTAAAACGATATTACTGGATGTGCTATCGGTATAACCACAATTCTATTTCCAATCAGAACTTATTGATTTTTGTTGCGCGACATTTTCGGAACTGAATCCAGGCGAATGCTGGAGTTGTTCCTCAGAAAGGGTCATGACCTTTCTATTTCCTCCCATTGCCCCGTCATAGATTCAGGTTATATTTCTAGTAACAGGTCAGTTGACATGATGTTAAACTATAATACTATACATAGTTAATACCCAAATAACATAGATGGAAACGAATTAGCAAAATGGAATTCCCAGCTCAAGAATCTCACGGAATAAAGTTTTCAAACTCACTGAAGTATGAATTACTCCTGAGAGCATACAAATTGTAATATTCGTGTAGTCGGACAGTGCGAATTAATGTTTAATTCTGCAAAATCACAGTAAAATAAAGATTTCTCGTCTTAAATAGTACGCCAATATTATTCTTTATGTAACAAAAAATTATTTCAATAGAAATTATTCGTTTTATCGTGACAATATAACTTACTGATGGTAAATTATATTTGAGTCATCACATTATTAAAATTATCTTATCAAAATCACTTGCAATAATATTTCGAACTTGCATTGTCATTTTATGTAACATTACTCTTAACTAATTTATCCGACAGACGAGTTATAAATAGTGTTGCAATAACTCGATAAAAGAAATTATTGTAAGGAAATTTAAGACGCAGGATAAGGCAAAAGTTACTGGATATAAATGCACAATCTTTGATACCTAATCATCAATTTTGTTGTTGGTCTTGAATAAAGAACTGATTAAAATATAAATATACTTTGCTTTCGTCTATCTTAGCAGACATGTTTCACTTTATTTCTGATGATAACTTCCCTAAAAAACGTCCGCGTATCTTCTAGAATAAAGGTCATATCTGCTATAGAGTTTCGCTGTATTCATAAATTAGTCTTAAAATACTGGCCAGTTTTCACTTATGCAAAGCTTTAAATATTTTCTTTTGAGAGGATGCAATAAACGGGAATAGATATTTCTGAATGGAGCGATTTTTTGAATGGCGTGCTTGCAGAGATTATATCAAGGATGCGAAATGACTGGCAGAAAATATGGCTTGTGACCTACAATCCGTTATATTTGAACGGCAAGCGGCAGTTTTAAGTTATCGTTTCATCAAGTGCACTTAGTGACTAAAACAGACCAAGGAAAGTGCAGGATTAAAATAAAGTTGCCTGAAATAATGAACATACAGGAATGGAGTACATTATATAACGTCGTAAATGAATATGAATTCGTATTCTAGTAAGTAATTAAAGTTACATAAATGGTTTCGTAACCTGTTCAGTTTACTTAATGTCATATTTGGTAGTCTTTTATATAATTTGTGGTTAATAACTGAGCCTGTTCAATACGTTACAGTAGTTAAATACAAAATCATTAAATACTAATTCGTGCACGGTCTAAGTACAGCCACCCCCATATCAAAACAAAATTAAATCCGTTGTCGTGAGAACTTGTGTATATTTTGTACCTCGAAAATACTACATTTTCGATCTATGTTCCATCACCAACGTAGGTAAAAATTAATGGTCAAAGAATTGAAAAGGCGAGAATGCTGCGCAAATGTAGAAATATGTAAACAACATAACACGGACGTCATGGAACGTCCAATAAACACTCGCTGTTGTCAATAACGTGATTTTATTTATTATTATCAGTATAAATTTTGACAGAGCATTCACGTATTTCAACCGTACGTCTGTAAACCATTAAAATTTTAGCGCAGCTCCAATTTTAATGTTATTTTTTTCTACTTGATTTTTGTCATGTTTACCAAAAAAGTTGTAACCGTGATAACTAACACGCATATGTATATATAGGCCTAATTCAATTATACATCCTGGTGAACGATTTTAATTAATGTGCAAAGTTATAAAAATTTCCCCTGTTTATAAACGACGGATGAACACTGTAATATTTTCAATTAAGTTAAAGTAAGGTAATTAAGATTACGTCTCGTCGACAACTAGATCATTAGAGGCGACGACACAAAACTTGGTACAATGATAGGAGCTGGGAGAGGAGTCGGCCATGGCCTTTGTTAAGGTACCATCCCAACATTCGCCTGGAGCAATTTCGGGAAACTAAATTTTCAATTGAGATAAAGTAAGGTAATTGGGCTTACGTCTCGTCGACAGCTAGATGATTAGAGACGTAGACACACAACATAGTACAATGACAGGAACTGGGAGGGGAGTCGGCCAAGGCCTTTGTTAAGGTACCATCGCAGCATTCGCCTGCAGCGATTTCGGGAAACTAAATTTTCAATGAAGTTAAGGTAAGGTAATTGGGCTTACG
>PNEQ01017423.1:6308-64204 GCA_003012365.1 Medauroidea extradentata | reverse complement strand
TTCATGCGACGAGTAGCCCTCTGCTTGGAAGAGGATGGACGCCACTTCGAACATCTTTTGGAAATGTTCATTGTAAATGTCCATTGTAAACGTCTGTGATGAATTAATGTTTCTAGTCGCATCGCTGTGTAGTAATATACTATGTCGTAAATAAACGTTTATTGATAGAAATATTTCGTAAAAAATATTAACAGAAGCGTAAAATAACGAGATCTGAAGCAGAAATCGCTGAAACATATTCCAAAGTCTGTGTAAATATATGTTGAAAGAGTTAAACCGTTTAGAATGCTGCGTAAGAAGGCGGCAACCAGTGAAATCGAACGTAGCTCCGTCGCTAGCGCGCCGCGAGCAGAATTCAAGCCGGTTGCGGGTGGGTAGGCAGCCCACTTGCCAGTTCTGTGTTGAATCGAAACACACTGTACATTGTCAACTTAAAGAGGGAAACTACATCAACAACTGAAAAGTTGGATGTAAAGTCTTTGTTGTGATTGTACTCACCAGAAGCTACGGTAAAGGTGACGAAGGCCGCGAAAGTCTAATTGTCGGCATAATTTTTAGAATCTTTTGAAAATATACTTAAAACTATATACTAATGTATTTATTAATGAAATGCTTTATTCCGTGTCAAAATGAGTCGGATATATTCAACTTTAAAAGTCCCAGCACTCGTGCCGGAGGACAAGTTGAGGTTGTGTCTAGTTAAGCCACCTCAAAATTTCCAAACAGAAGAAACCTCCTGCACCGAAGTGGCGTTCAAACCCAATAAACCTCGTAATTCAGGCATGAATATGACTAAATGTTTAGCAGTTCTGATTCATGCTTCTACAAGCGACCCTTCAAATTTTGAGATTATTTAGTACATTGAAATTTGTAACCAATCAAAACAAACCTACTGTATTATGAAAATGCCGATGTCACCCTTAGACATGTATTTTTTTCTGTATGGTATAATATTCTCAGAATCATGTTCTTATTTGCGGGATTCTTGAATGTTTTTATAGCCTGCTTTTTTCTCAGCATCATAGTTTATATTACAATAAATAGAAAGGTTGATAGATGAAAGAACTCCAAGTTTTTCTGCAGTGCAACTTTCTTGGCTTGAGGAGCCAGAAAGCAACGTCGGGAATCCTAGAAGTCTTTAGGCCCGTCTGCTATCGATCCTCGTGGAGAGCATGTTCCTCACGTGGCCAACCTCACCCTGCCCACACTTCTCAGCAGTTCTCCCGTGTGCCCTCGGGAGTGAGACAAGAACAGAACACAGACGAAGGCAGTTCCTCCACCTCCTCGCACCACTCAACAAGTTTTAATGGCACGAAGAACCAAGAAAAGTATCAGCGTGCGCGAAGCGGTCTTTTTTTTTATGTAATAACTTTTTACCTCCTCAACCTACAGCGCAGCACTTTTCAATGTAATACATATCACTAAATGTTTTAATGTAAGCCTATGCATTATGCCAAACATTTATATTGCTTTAACTATTTTTGATACTTTAAATAGTTTCTATAACAACACATATTTCCAAGTAAGTAAATTGTTTAAGCTCACAATTGCAATTAGCGAGATGATATAAATATATTTTCGGCTGATTTCAATGCCTTTCCAAAGATGCTTTGTGGAACATGAGAAGGAAATACTTGCGCAATTAAATTAACACCTAAGTGGAAGCCATTAATGAAGCGATCCCTGGACTTCATCAGATTCCTAACGTACGTGACAACTTCCAAGATAAGACGTTAAATATTTGTTTTGAAAACACATTTGATGACTAAAAAGTATTCTCATCCGTCCTAGCAAAGGAGACAATAAGAAATACATAGCTATTTATAGTCACTTAAATATATGTTTGTACTCAATAAAGTTTGTTGAATAAAATTGGCGTGTATCAGTGACACCATTTTTTTATTCAACTACCTACCTTATCTCTATGTATGAAAGAGGACACTGATTAACTGACATATCAAACTGCAGCCCAAATCGCTGAACTTAGAAACGTGAAAATTTTAGCGTAGCTTCCCCTGAGGTCGTACGTAAGCACTAAGAAGGTATTTTTCTAAATTCAACCCATAAGGAGAAAAATGAGTGAACTATGTTTTCAAAGATCCGTAGATGTAACTCGAACACGACAGCTTTTCGACGTGGTCTTCAATTGTACGCTCATAAAAATGCATAATAGCCAATTCTAGGATATTTCGAAATTCAATATCTAAGCGGTGAAAAGACCTGCAATATGATTTTGATTAAATTATCGTTGTCTAATGAAGACTTCAGGATGTACATCTACTTTATTTTAAAAACGGTTGTTGCATAAATACAAAAGAGTAATTTTAGGATTTTTTTCGAATTCGAACCCTAAGGAGCAGAAACGGTGTAAAATGTGTTTGTAAATACACTTCTGTATAGAAACAACCAGACTGGCTATCGTCGTGATTTTTACTTCCACAACTCTATAAATAAAATTTCAAGATTATTTGAATTTTAATACTTTAGGAGGTGAAAAGGCATGAAATGTATTTTCGATTAACGCTCCATACAAATCGAACTATTCGAGGTACCGAAATACTCTTTGCCTCTAGATGATGCTTATGTAAATACTCAAAATGCTATTTCAGGATTATTCCAATTTCTATGCTAAAAAGGTAATAAAAGAGCAAAATGTGATTTAGATTTATAATCGATATACATCGGAACCTATGAACTTTTATATAGCGAAGTAATTTTCCTTAAGAATGATACTTACTTAAATGCCAGAAAAGCGATTTCCTAGTTTTTAGAGGTCTGACACCTTAGGGGATGAAAGCGATGAAACGGGATGGAAAGTTTTTCCAATTATTCTTCGTTATATCTCAAGCCTAACCGACTATCGTCATGGATCCACTTCAATGTGACACCCATAAATTGCCTTAACTGTGTTCAAAGGTACATATACTATCCAATAACCACTCATATTGAAGGTCTGTTTTGCTATGACTATAAATAAGGCCCGAGGCAGTCGTTAATGAAAGTGGTAAGGACATAGTTAGCACTGATTTTCACATGGGCAGCTACTGTTGGAAAGTAAACTAAACATGCAGCATATTTATTTTAACACTTGGTGACCGGAGTACTAATCTGGCAAACAAAGAGAGCCATCAATAAAAGTAAATATTTGCTAGAACGAGTAATACACGCTGGATATGCCGTGAGCAGATTGTTAGTGTAACACAATTAAATTTCAACTAAATATATGCGAGCTCAGTGGTCGATAACTGATACTTGTACAGAAAGTAGCGCATCAGCTTCAGGCGTAAGATGTTCTGAGTTTGAATACCCTGAATCCATGGTTGCCGTTTATGTTTGTCTGAATACTTCCTGTTGCCATGGTTCCAAAAATATACACCAATTTGACACTATAAAAATACAGTGGGAAAAGACATTAAGTTGATAAAATAACTAAGACTCTGATAAAGCCTTTTCAATCCACAGGGTTCTTCTCTCGTACACAAAGCGAGTTTTAATAATTTGAAAAAAAAAAAATAAAAATTAAAGAATATTGTATATGGCAGTAGTCATATTTCCGCTAGTTTTAGGATGTATAATTTCGTAAATTGACACTCAGTATGCGGACTCACGGTCCTGAACCCAATTGTAGTAAAGAAATCTTGGCTCGCTATTAAAACCAAGAACTAATGGGGTACGATAGATTAGGTCACTATTAACAGCATATATGTATATTCGGATGTTTCAAATAAAATTCCATTCGGATTCGAAAATAAATAACAAATCCCGGTGATAATATTCAAATAAAAACACACCTGAACTGGACTGAAGGAGTGTAGTGAGATAATCTAGTCCAGTTGCCGAGGTAAACTAGAGTGAAGAATCAGGAGTGATGAGAGTTTTCTCATTGGACGGAAATGCCTAATTAATTTGTATAACTTTCCTAACGAATTTTTTCAAATCAAATAAATATAGTCAATAGTTGCACTGATACTTTTAAAAATAATTTGTAATGACGTTGTTCACTGTTTTACTGAAAAAATTTCTATATAAAGCTCGAAAGAAGTTAACTTATTTAAATCTGGACTAAAATCTTTTCTATAAATGTTGTTCAGTCCATGTTCAACATCCGTTCTCTCTATGTTGACTGCAGTTGGAGTTCAGGCCAGTCTATTATTTTATTTTTACATTGCTAAATATCTGTATACCACACGTAAATGTTGTGCAAACCCCAGATCCACTTTATTCCAAGGATCAAGTAGAGTGAAAAACTTACTTAGGTTTCTGAGCAGTTAGATGCAATTCCTACTCCATTTTCCGTCACTTTCGTTTATAATCTCATGTTTGTGAATGAAAGTGCAAATGATTTCACTATGTTTATAGAGTAGATGTATTCATTTATCATATGCATAGGGGTTAATGTACACGCCGTAGACATAATTTTCGCGTGACTCATACAGTTGTTACCAAGGAGAAGACTGATCACTCGATGGGTTATGATCGCTCACTAGCAAGCGGTGAGGCATCAGTCACACACGGCGTGTGACGTCGACGTTTGAGTAATTGACGGGACAACTAGGAATCAATCCGACGCAGGTCTGGTTGACAACTCGTGTGCCCGTCCCACAACTGAGTTATATGACATCTAACACAGTCTCTTTGGTATCATTGAGAGCTAAGGACTCTCTCTCGTTCTGTTTCGAGGATGGACCGACATTTCAAATCAAAGATACAGCATGGTTCGAAAATCTCTTCTTTAACAGGTCGGAACTGAAGTGGTTCGGTAGGTAGGAGCCATCTGATATCTGGCCGCACTGAATGAAATGTAGTATTGTAGTTACCACACTTCTATTAAAATAGGGTTATCGGTTCTATCCGGATTGCTCCTACAACAGTCTGTCCTGTGGAAGTAACAATAAAATTCTGTAAAAGGAATATGCTCTTATCGTCGAAGCATGTCGTCTCGAAATCTTCGTGAAACATGTAGCCCATCACGCGGATGTTCGCAATCCGTCGATGTTTACCATGTAAGTCTGACACCATTTCAACCGGCCTCAAGAAGACTTGTCTGTAAATGTGGTCATACAGAAATAAGTCATATGTTTTCCCAATAGTGCGAGATATACTTAGGCGCAGTAATACCTGCGCTCAAGTTGAAGGACAGCACGGTAATGTCTGCTGTTGATGTGAGCGCTGATTTCACTCCTAGAGCCGATTGTACAGTCATATTGAGTAAAATGCAAAGCCTCTGTAATTGAAATGTGATAAACTTTCATTGCAGGAACGAAAAGTGAGTGAAATCTAAGGAAAAACCTGAGAAATTATTAAGGTGTCGTCAAACCTTCCTTAAGATTTTCTTAAGCTGCAAATCAAGCATGGTGGCCGTAAATAGAGATTAGAATGCCACATGGGTGGAGAATGGTATTATTTTGAATTTTAGTGCTAATATTTTAGACAAGGAACATAACCATGGTATAAAGGAAAGACCGCACTGGTATCTACAATATAATTTATATTCTTTGCACATTTTTACACGAAAGCGATGTCATGTTTTAATGGGACTCTTGCTTCCAAACAAAACGGTTACGACACCATTTTATAAATAAAATTAACGACGTATATTTATAATTTATGTTTTGGATTTTTTTTAACTTTACAGTATGTGAAACACTAAACATAAATTACGAAATCGCAATCATGTAAGTTATGTGCGTTATAAATGGAAAATAATACATATTTTAGCTATATTCGCAAGTCTATGCGTGAAAAGAAATAATTTTTGCCTCGAATAGTGTGGTAACACTTCACCTCAACTGAGATACCTCAATTTCCGGGCTGTGCAACGCACACGAAAAAAGTCAGATTTTAATCAAGTTCTTAGTTTCACCTTTAACCTCAAGATTTTTCTCACATGACTCTGCGACAGACTCTTAGGCCGATCAAGCGCCTAAGATGCCTGCAGTCCGCAATACATTCTTTCCTCTCTTGACTGCGGTCGTTCATCTTCTGCGCCACTAGACTGGCACCGCAGAGAACGTGAAATTCAAATATGTTCGCTTGCCACTGCAACTTTGCTGGGTGTCTTTCCCGGACACAGGTTCACTAACAACAAACGATTGTGTGTGCATAATGCAGCACTCATTCAATGTTACTGCCACTAACTCCAGATATCCTGTATTTTCCTTTAAGGGTGTTTAAAAGAGAGGAACAATCGTAATTTTATATTCTTGTGAAATAGTGTTAGTTTTATAGACATTACTTCGGGGTACATTTTTCTCTTGCAAAAAAAAAAAAATAACTCAGCCAGTTTTCTCATAACGACATTTCAAAAGTTTAAATTTGCACGTTTTTAGTTTTTATAACCTGCAAAATACCAATTAACATTGTGATTTGAAAAAAAAAAAAATTACAATGAAACTACATGTGAAGGGTTTTAAAATTCATAATAAAATATTTTCGTATTTAAAAAAATTTTCTCTCAAATTTTGTATTTTTTACCTCTTTCATCGATTTATATTAAAAACAATATATATGGTGACTGATTTTTAATAGGTGTCAAATTGTAGCCCGCGATAATGTAATTTCAGAGAGAATTTTTTTCTTTCGTTATGTTCATTGGTTTCGGCGGCTTATAAGTTACTAAAAACGTGCAAATTTTTAATTTTTAAGTTCCGTTATAGGAAAACTGGCTGAGCTAATTTTTTTTTGTAAAAGTGAAATGTACTCCCTAGCAACGCCTAAAAAAATAACACTATATCATACAAATTAAAAATTACAATTTTTTTCTCACTTGAACGCCCTTAATTTTCATGCAAAATAAAACCTCATTCATAAAAAGTCACAAGAATTCTTGTAATGCTAAGAAAAATTAACACTGGCTGCTAATGAAACCGAAGATGAATTAAACATAAAAGCTCATGATCTGTTTTTAAGTTTTCTACTTGAAATGTTACTGGCGTTTAATAAGAAATTTTAATATGACCTTCATCGATTTATTTTATTTTGATGACCCTTGCAAACACTGTTACATCAGTGTCCAGTACGTACATGCCCTTAAACTTGGCGCTAGCACGATGAATATTTAGGCCTGGCATATCTGGATTTAAATTAGATTCCTGTGGTTTCATAACAAATGTCGAGCACTGCTATTGTTCAACGACCACTACGGTGTCGCGAAAATAACCGGAACAAGGGCTGCTTTGAATTTTAACCAGTTGACATACAATTTCGCATGTACTCGTCCATTTGCGGTGTGCTGCAGATAAAGATAAATAATGGAAGAGACTAACCAGCAACAGTGGAACACTAGACCTACTGCCAGAGACTAAAATTCCGCGAAGTTTGCTAACTACAAGCTACATTCCCGTGTACTATTTTCTTTCAAGTTTCCACTATTTATTTATTGCTTCTGCCCCAATAATTGATTATACTGTGGGAAAAAATTGTACTTTAACAAGAAGAATCTGAAGTGAGACTGAGAAATTTTGATCAAAGCTTAACATTGAGGACTTAAGCGTTAGTGAGGTGTGAAATGAGATGAGTATGGAACAGCGCCGGAATGAAAGGACGGGAGATACGCCGACCAACAGCTTCGTCCGACACGATTACCACACACGGAAAATCCCGGGACCGACCCCGTCGAGACCATTCGGCCACAGCGGCACAAAATAAAATATTTAATCTAGTCTTAGGATATTTTGTTCATGAACGACTAGAAGAAATGCGAGTATCGTTATAGAGGTTAAATTCAATCCAAATACATACCAGACCGATTGTTATAAGTTTGTGTGTGTGTGTGTGTGTGTGTGTGTATATATATATATAGTCTGATGACAAACAAAATCACCTTCTCCGCAATGCCACTGTTAACGTTTTTGTGTTTGACCAAAATTTTTTTCCTGTAAGTGGTTTCCAAAAGAAAAGTTTGTCTCTACAAGCATATATAAAATTCACAAATAATGCTGTTAAATACATAGAACCAGTGATTTTTGGTGAAAATAATTCTGAAACAGTTTTTTTTTTCAATTAGTCAAGTACACGTCTGTAGCTCTGCTTTATGGTCATTGATTGGATGATTTTAACTTTCTGCGTCACCTATGACAGACGTGTGGTGTTGCAGTAACCTTGTTCTGATTGGCAAAGTCGAATCATCGACGCCTCTGCACATATACATTCTGCCAATAATCATGAAGCAAAGCTGTAGGTATTCACTTAAAGCATAGAAACAAAGTGGTACAGAATTCCTCCCATCAAAACTCACAGGCTCTGTAAATACACAAATATTGTTCACAACTATGAAAAATTGTTGGAGTTTAATCGAAGGCGTGGATGGACTCTGACACGGATTGAGAATCGTCATAAAATAGCTCGGCATTTGACGGTCGAAAAAGGGCGGTGAAACGGAAAGAGGGATGTAAACGAGGGATGGGTGAACCCCAACACAAAACAAGGTCCGGTTGTCAAGGCTGAATTGCAACGGGAAATAAACTCGACCTCGTAATCGCCAGACAGTTGACCTGGTTTTACCATACTGCTTATTGAGCGTGCTTATCCGTGACTTCTCGTCGGGGAATGGTTGCGCTCAGAGAAATTGTCATGCCACGACGGAAATAAACAGCAACCTCTCCGCGGCCTGTATTTATTACCCAGTTTTACTCAATGCAAATTATTTTCTAAAAAACTAGGTATTCAAATTTACGTGTAACATATTTTGTGATATTACTGCGTTGCTAGAATACAGGTGGATGCACGCCCAACGTAACTTGAAAAGCATAAAAGCGGGGTTTTACTTAAAATTAATTAAAAACTGGAGGTTGAAATTAGGAAGTATATATTCAAGATGAGAAATCTCATGCGTAACCTCATACACTCTCTCATACAGCAATATCAGGATGACGCAGTGATAAAACATTTCACACGAATATTTTGGAACAATCTTTCTCCTTCCACTAGACTGATAAATGTTATCTGTTAATATTTGGTTGCCATTATATCAGCAGAAGTATGGCTGTTCATGTTAAACTGGGCCATTATGCCACCATCTTTACCATTATAAATACGAAAACTTCAGAGTAACTAGACACAAGTGTGAACATATCACAACGCTCAAAACTTAACTTCTATAGACCCAATAAATACATTTTCTTCATAATTATAACAGTTGCGAAGTGCTCATTTTAAAGTGATTATATATATATATATATATATATATATATATATATATATATATATATATATAATAGTATGTAACTTTTGTGTAACCTTCTCGAATGGCCTCGGCCTCGCTGTAAACGAGACGTAAAGACCAGAAAAAATAAAACATTGAAACTATCCACGATGATTTATTTGTATGTGTGTGATATATACATAACATATCGCAATTAGGCCCTGGGGACAACGCGCTGCCTGCTACGTGGATTCTCCTTGCACATTTTCAGCCATGATACTGATTACGTGAATGGGGTGGCCACCCATCACCAACCCCCAACCTGGAACACCATACATGGGTGAGAGACGTCATGAAATGAGACACTATAAATGGAGCAGCGAAGGAATGAAAGGGCGCAGTAAACGAGAAAACCTCAAGGAAACCCGCCGGCCAAGAACTGCAACCACCGTCGCGCTTCACACATGCGATAGATCCGGGACCCGAATCACCTGTGTGGAAGGCGAGTTGTCTGAGCACTCGGCCACCACGGCCTCCTTGTATCAACCATCCGTTATTAAAATGTGTTCTTGATTGATATGTGACGCTCTTGATCACTACGCACACACCTGAAACTATTATTTCCTCCCGTTGTTTTGAACGACATACAAACCACGTGACCAAAACATTTCAACCGCAATAGAATCCTTCGTTTCAGGCAAATTATTGGACCTTTCGTTGAAATAGAACATGTTCTATCACCTGACCTCGTGAAAAAAAAATCTGCTATATACGAGACGTTCTCGTAGTCGAAATATTTTCATAAATTTTGTGTGTATCTTGAGTCATGTGAAAAGTGTTTTTTTTTAAAGCCAACATTTCCTCATCCATGTTTACTTTGACTGAATGCGGTGACAGCACGCTGGTTTAATTAGAAAAAAATGCTAGGTGAAATTTAGAAGTTAAGGTCATGCTAGATGTTTTTTTACATTTGTGCAAATAAATTAATGCTTCCAAAAATTCAAGTCTAATAGCCGTCATACGACAATTAATTATATGTTGACATTTTGCAAAATAATGCACCATTCGTTTGTAAAAAAATAAAAAAAATACTCTGCTTGGTTTCATAAGAAAGTTGCTGATATTTTGGGTGTAAAGTGAGAACGAAAATAATAGAAGTTTTATTGCGACTATAAAAAGTAATGTACAAATTGTGGCATGTTTGTGACCAAACAATGTAGATATTCTTCAATATGAAAATTACGTTACTTTAAAATAAAAACATTTTCAAAATCACTGTAAAAGTACCGGACATGGCAATAACGAGTGTCAATATAGAATGTCCGTGTCCCAAATGATAGCTCGTAGAGTAATAGATTTAATTAAAGAGATCAGTAATGAGATGTTTGAAAATGTGGAGAATTTATTTATTGAATTTTTTTCTTTTGTCGTATTTAAACTGTCACATTACAGTCTCGCCCGCTTCTGTTAAATGCATTCATTGTCACTGAATGTAGTTGTAATTAAATACTTTAGTAATAATTAAATGTTTTGTTATTTTTATTGAAGCAAATGCCTGAATTTCCGTTAACGATTTGCAAAATTCTCGTTGTTTTGAAAAGTGCTAATTTAAATAATTATTCAGATAATTTAACGGTTTTTAATCAATCGTAATGTATTTTAATTTCGCGTTATTAATTTTTTGTTCGTCTTTCCTGTATTCATTCAACTGTATGTCTCAATATTACTAAATATTGCACTATTACGCTGTTAGTTTGAATCAGTAACTGTCATACTTTACCTCACTTCTCATTTCATATTACGTCTAAGGATACCTTGACTTCAATCAACCCGGAGAAGTTGAGAATGCGTTTCAAATAATTGCGTAATTTTACAATTACAAGGCAGTGAAATTGACAGTTATCTGTTTCTTAACACTGACAACGAATGTGTCGTCATCATATTAATAAAACCGAGGATTTAAATAAGTTCCGTTAAGTTTTTTTTTTTTTTTTTTTTTTTAGTTGTGAACTAAGTGGATGGTGTTTTGCATTAAACTACCATGTGCCAATTGTTAGTTTTGAGTAAAATATGTTGAAAGATAGTAACTTTTTTAAACAGTCTTGCGTAAAGTATTTTTGTCTTGTATTGATTTTGTTTTTCCAAATATTGACTTCATACGACTTAACTGGTCGGTTGGTTTTCTCGGGAACATCCTTTTTCCCTACCCCTTCATTCTGGTGCTGCTTCATACTCAAATCCTGTCACCCGTCACCATTATTTAAGACCTACGTGTTGGGTGTTGACCAAAATCTCTTCAATCAAAAAGTTATATGACTTAAGGCACCTCCCTACCTGCGGTAGAAATGCGTTGCGGTGAGTAGCGGCTGTTCTACTTTTGACGAAACTATTTAACGCGCATTACATTAGTATATCTACGAAAAGAACACACACTTCAAGGTATGTCGCTAAAGTTTTAAAAATTCGGCACGATTATTAATAACATCATTTTCGGGGCCCTCAAAATGGCCAAAAAAAAAGGGGTTTTCAGGCTGCCGTATGTGGAAAAATAACAACCGGATTCGAAAAACATAACTATAGAAACAAGCGTTAGAATTTTAACTATGCTGACCACAGATAAAATAATGTGGTCACCGCTTAAAGTCCCATAGGAAAAAAGGATAATAGCACAGCACTGCACGCCATCTTAATAGCTTGCACGGAGAGGCGATAATGTATTACATACGTCGATCAACGGCAACCTTATCGCTCCTGCCTCACACACACATATCTAGGGAGGTCCTTAAATACTTCTTGCCAGTCTGTTTCAAGGTTGAAAATATTTTTTTAATGTTTAACACAAAATTAAACACTTTTACATTACTGGTTGATGAAGTACAACGTTCAAATACTCTACCCAATTGCATCAAGACGAACAATACTTATAAAAAAAATGTATTTTTTATTTAATAATAATCAGCCGAATATGAAAAACAAATAGTCGTCGACTAAAACATTGTTATTCGACACAAAATCAATGCAGATTGGCTTGGGATTTATACAAGTTAAAATATTCGCGTTGATGGGCGTATAATCTCACATTACACTCTGAACTTGCAATGGTAATCAAAAGTAAACGGTATTAGTATAATAGCATATGTAGTCGTATGTAGTTGTTGATAGACAATGTTTTGTTTAACTGCATTAAAATTTGACAGCTAATTATGGGCAGTAACTGTTAAAATGTGTAATGTGTGTCACAATGCAAGACAACATCCAGGGCGATTCTACACGAGCGCTAGAAACGCGGCGTTTGAACAGCGTGCACTAGAGGAGTTTGTAGCGAAGCTGGGACGTTGAACGTAGGAGATCCGAACTCTCAAGTCGCCACACACGCGCTCGCTTTCCCGCCTCCCCAGCCGTAACCTGTAAACTCCCCGATATAACCGATATGACATTTTAAAGCCGAAAGTATGTGCTACAAAATATACTTGAAGTGGTTTTGTTAATTTCAGTAATTTAAAAAAAAACTTCATAACTAGTCGTAGACATTCGACTTTAAAAATTTAATTTTTTATGTTAATGATTTTATAGCGCCTAAATTATTAATATTAGAGAAAAAATTCTTACGGACAAAATTAAAGAACTGATCTTTTACAACAAAATACACTAAGAATTTACTGGTTTTTGCAATTATTTACGTACTTACAAGCGATTCTGTGAAAGTCTAAACTTTCAAACTGGGGGGGGGGGGGGGACAGAAGAAGCGGGGACTTTTGAGAAAATACGTGTCTCATAAAGGTCTAACAACTGGCAAAAAATCAGCTTTCTCGGGATTAGTTGCGACAGAAAACCTTCATTACCCGGGCTAAATGGGGACGGCGTCAATGTGACTAGACGAACGCTTCAAACTCCACTCAAGGTGGCGTTAGCATCTGCGTCAGTGCTTCTAACGCGGAAGGATGCTTCTAACGCTGAGCAGTCTACACGGGCGTTTATAAGCAGTTGAAAGGTGCCCGCAACACATCCTACCTGAACGGAATTCATATTGAAAATAAGTGGCAAAACGCCAAAATATAGCGTCACGGACGCTTTCGTGTAGAGTAGCCAAAAACAACCTGCGTCTGGCCGTTTCAAACTCCACGCATTTATAGCACACGTGTAGAATCGCCCTTAGAGCACAAATAGTGAAACGAATTTCTCAGGTCCATTTTAGAACTAAATATATCATATTACAAAATATTAACAGTTATTGTCAATAAGTAGCTGATAATTTTTACTGTAACTACGCGAAGCACAGTACACAAGCTCTTCATACATTATGCTAAATATATGAAAGTATAATCAGGCGTGTACTACAAAATATTGTTCAAACAATGAAAGATTGCAAAAATGCCTATAATAGTCACTACAAATACAATAAAAAGCCAGTACAAAGTATATTAGCAGCGTTAACCACAGTTCCCAAACATAAAATTATGGGCTCGCCTCGCTGGGTAATTAAGTCCAGGTCGCTATTGTCTTGAGGCCAGCGTGCTAACCACAAGCCACTAAGGACCAACAGCATAGGACACAAGGCTAAATAGCTGGTTGCATAAGTAAAAGCTAGTTACACGGAGCTTGTTTCAATCGCTAATGCAAAGATTGCAGTACAGTATTATTTTGTTAAAACTACGTGGAACTGATCATACAAAGCAAAGTACCAAACACGGAATCTTGTAATTATTCTAATTGGACCAAGTAAAAATTAAGTTAACTACATGAGCAACTCGGAACACGTCCATGAAACCCTGTGCTCCGTGAAAGTCAAGGCAGTTTGTACTTTAATTTATGTGCTCTAACACTCTTGCAACTCTAAATGTAATTCAGCTTCAGTGATCTTGTCTGGATGGGTAAATATCCTGAAACTGTTCCAGGGCCCCTCGTGCTCGTCACAGACCATGTCTGCAAACTGTCGTAAAGCAGTCAAGTGGTACAGTGATTCTTGAGAGTATATGAGCTCCGTAAAAAAGAAGTTTTGCGTTTTCTATGATACCATCTTGCCGCCTGTACGAAGATAACTGCGACAGAAGACTTGGGAGATTTGAGTTGTTAAAAGCGCTCTGCTTTGGAAGAGGACGCGAGCTGGCAATGTAGTTAAGATACGAATGGTGGCTCTGAAGAGGACATGGTACTTAAATTGTCTATAATCACATTATACGAAATATACTGGTATTCGGAAGTAAATGTAAAATGGCAACACTAGAACATAATTTTTGTCGTGATAGAAAATTTAGCTAAAATGATGTGTGTTTCCTTAATTTTGTTTCCGGCACAAGAAATTATGTAAAAATTTTACCAATCTGGTAAAATATGTACTATCTATGTTGGCACAATAACGACGTATATTTAAACTTAACTGTTTGCGTATATTTATCAGACCGACAGTTTTTCTATGCATGGAACAGTTTTTCAAACGTCACAATACCATTGCAGTGAGATTGCGCACAGGAGAAATTCTTGCAGCAGAATGAAAGAAGTTGACATATATTGTTAACAATAACCTGAAAACATGTAGCAAGTGAATAAGTAGCCAATCAGAATAAGGTTTCTGCGACTCTACGCGTCTGTGATTTGCAGGTAGAGCACGAAAATGATTGAGAGTTAAAAAATTACCATGAAACAAAGATGAAATATTTAACATATTGGTTTACTTAAAACTACTTACATTTAAGTGTGGCGAAGTTAAGGCAGAATTGCCTTGTCTACCACTTAACCAAAGTACCTAAACATAGCACTTTTGAAATAATTTTACAAAACAAATTTTACAATAAGCAAGGAAAACTTTCGAAAAATTGCAACACATAGAATACAGTGTTAATTACAATAACTGAAAAAAATATCAAACTGTACAAACAATAAAATACAGAAACCATTCACGCTACAATCATACACACATTCATACCGGTACTTACATGTAACATAATCCACTGTTCACTATACATCATAAGACTCAGTATTCATAGTTTTCCGATTTTTTTTATGTGGGCTGACACAATCTTTGTTTCACAAATTCCTCAAGGACATTCCAGGCGCGCACTGCAGAAACAGCACAGAATTTGTGATAAGCACTGGTGTAATGCTTTGGCATAAGCAATGCCAGAATGGCTTTCAAACGAAGACACTGAGGTAAATTGATGCTAAATCTTTTCACCAATATCTGAAGTCCATATTCATAATTCGCGTTATAGAATACATAAATATCATATTACATATGGATACGTAACAAAGTCTGTGTTTTGTAGCAATTATAAAAAAATAAAATAAATAAAGGAATGTATTTCTTAGCATTGATAACAACAAATAAACTAGGCATCTTCGATATGTAAGGTTTTAGTTTGTTTCCAATAAATACATTTTTAATTGATATTTTAAATACATTACAAAATTGTGACATTTCTTAATTCTATTTGCAAACATCAAAGTTCGGCTGGCTATTCGTATGGACGTGCACAATTCGAGTTATTTTCTGCTAGCATACTACACTCCAATCGATGTGTGTTCGTTCAAAGACTGCCTGCCATTGGCCAAAAATGTCGTGACCTACCTCAGAGAATACTGTACATCTGTCCAATAATTAAAATTTACACGAAGCGCGACCAAACTTCTATAAGATGATCACACACATGACGTCACAGAGAGGCTCATATATTAAATGGAATCACTTATTGTACACTGGTATGTATAGGGTAATGAAGTATAGTCGGTCACTAAATAATTACGATAATTTGACAGGAGCCTAACTATTCGCAGTATGTTCCACTGTACTGAAACAGAATCAGCGAGCGTGAAAACTACAATTGTAAAATGACTGCACTTTTCCAAGAAGATCACTACAAGTTAATTCGGCTTTAGTTCTTGTCGACAGCGAGGTAATTAGAGACAGTGACACACACAACGTGACAAAACTACAGGAACTAAGGAAGCGGCCATGGCCTTTTAAAGGAAATTTTCCTCATTTGTTTAGAGTGATTTCGTGAAACAATGGAAAACCGAAATCAGGATAGCCTGTCTACTAACAGCAGATATTGTCCTTTGCACATCATCCGTAATAAATTTAAAATCTTCCTATGTATAAATATAATCTTCGTTGTATATCATTGGTTTATTGTCAGGGTTTTCAAGGTTTACCGTGTCGCGAACATTGCTTCGCCTTAAGGCCATGATCTTTCAATTATTTCAAAGAATTGCAAATAACATGAATACTTTTTAACCAAATGCTTTGAAAAAATTTTAGACTATGTACAGTTACATGATACACAATTCTGCCAGAGCGTTTTTTTAAATAATGTACCGTTTGCCAGTAAAAAAATGTTTTGACTTATTTTGACAACACAATATGTGCTATTTCAGGGACAAAAATCTAAAAATCAGCTTGGTGCATTGCAACAGAATAATTCAGATACACACGATGATATATAAGTGTCAAAACTGCCGGACTGAATGTTTGATATGTGTATTAAATTGCGTTTAAAAAAATATATTTTTGAAACACTGCAAAACTAAAGAGCGTGGCCTTAACACGCTCATGCTGTCAGATAATTGGAGTAAAAATATAACAAACAGTACTTAGTTTTGAAAGTGTTAACTCAACCCTCACCGGCTTTCAAGTTTTGTGCTAGTGTTATTTTTGTTTTACGACTGAGGTGGTACGCAACAGTAGCACGTTAATGTCTCATTTGCGAGGATCTGGGTTCGAATCAACTGTTACTGATTTCTAAGCATAGACATAAGCAACAATTAGTTCACCTTTTAATATCCTGTAATCGCAAGACAAAGTTTCTCTCATTTGTATAAAAACGTATTTCTGACAAAACATGACATGCTTGCAGCCTGCAAAAAAATTATTTACATTAGTCATAATAAAAAAATAACTGAAATATAAATATCCCTTGTTAGTTAAGCTGCTAATAGTTACCTTAATGTGGAGAAGAAATGCTTGCTTAAATGCTATTCATTTTACGAAGACTGCTAGCTTACGCGTTTTCTTAGTATTATTTATTTACTTCAACCATATGCGACATTTCTTTTCATTCAATAGCACGAAGTAAATTCGAAATGACTTGGGTATTACGACCACATGAACATCTTCCGAATATCTGTAGCTGTTTTAGCGCTAACAAGTTTTTGTACTTTGAAAACAATTCCGTACGTAGATCAAAGCGACTAACATACGTGGACATCCAATTATTTAGTGTTTCATTAGTACCACATTTACACTTTGTCTTACTGTTAAGTTGGCACGCAGAATATGATTTTCACACTTCTATAACAGCCTCCTTCGTGGTGGTAACTAAATAGATGGCTGTTTATATTAGAATTGCTAGCAAAATAACGATCCCCTCCGCCCCTCATTACCAAACTCCCTTCTAATCGCTGGTATGGGTGCTTAGGTATCCTCCCGTCTGTGTTAAAATATGCATTACCGGCTCAAATATTTCTCATTTAAATTCCAGCGATGCATTAAAAAAAGCGTAGTTACTATTCCAATTAAAATCTGCCCATCCGATCTCGTTTGTATTCAATCAAAACATTGTTTGCTATTGGATAGAATTCAATTTTAATTTTTTTTTCTGTTGGTAGCCAGAATTTTTCAGTAACAATATGTCTACACAAGAATTTTTGTAAAACAATTATCATACATTATATAATGTGATTTTTTCCTATGTATTTGTCTTACGTTCACAGGTAATGTTGCATCAGAATTCAGTTTATTAATTTTCTCATATGAAGCAGTGTTATCAAAAGTAAACTTGCATAACAGAGTTCGTAAATAGATACGCCCTATAGTAATATAAAATGTAGTATTTTAGGAATGAAAAAAAGAAACGTTCCTCAGAAATTAAAAATGTAACCTTTGTTCAGAACTACAGCCACAGCTATCGACGTCAACAGTAGGCAAATAGCAGTTAAATATGCATAGGTTTATATTTAAACGTTCTCTGGACTATAACAATATGTTTTATTGCAGTCTATGGCATTTACTTTTTAGGGGAATGAAATGTATGTGTATGTATGTATATATACATAGATATATATATTTATATATACATATATATATTTATATACGTATATGTGTGTGTGTTTCCTATCAGTCGCATGGCAGCCAATGGTAAAAGGAGTAAATGATTGATGGATGATGGATACAAACTGGTTCAAAGGATATTGTAAGATATAATCCGAACATACAAAAGTAATATCTTGAAACTAAATACTTTTGAATATAAAATTGAATACAGATTTATGTGTAGTAATTATTTTAATTCAATTTGATGTTGGCACCTTATCTAACTAGCGAAAAGGCCGGCCTACACTTGCCATTACTCAGGATTCTTCGGAAAATTTAAAAATTGGAGAATTTTAAAGAGCGCATAACGCATAAGACTGTTTCGGTTTGAGGGACCTCCTTATATAACCTTTGTGCGTGTGTGTGTATGTGTGTAGGGGAAGGGAGGGAACACAATATATAGAACACAAAGGGTGATGCTGACCGGCGTAAGTGATGCAGTAACACCCTACGCACACACCACTTAACTGGCATGAAGTGCTTACTTTTGTTCTTATTCCCATGGAACTTTTAAAGGTGACTCTATATATATATATTTATTTATTTGTGGGAAGTATGGTAAAAATACCAACACGTTTTTTTATTCTGTTAGTAATTTCCCAGATATGGTAGTCTGGAAAAAGCCGTTTTGGGCTTATTAAGAGCTCAGAAATTATTTAACTAATAATCTTACTGATTTTTCTAAAAAATTATAACTACGTAGTTTTAAAAGTGTGTTCATGTCGTAAACATAGCTGTGTAATGCACGTTAAAGCAACGAGTGCCTATTTATGCTGTTTTTGCGAATATTATTTTCTTTATCTAGTGGCGTGTACCATAACCGAGCGGCGTGTACCATAACCGAGCGGCGTGTACCATAACCGAGCGGCGTGTACCAAAACCGAGCGGCGTGTACCATAGCCGAGCGGCGTGTACCATAACCGAGCGGCGTGTACCATAACCGAGCGGCGTGTACCATAACCGAGCGGCGTGTACCATAACCGAGCGGCGTGTACCATAACCGAGCGGCGTGTACCATAACCGAGCGGCGTGTACCATAACCAAACGGCGAGTACCATAAACGAGCGGGGTATTGCAGTAGTGAGACACTCGCCATGCGTTCAGAAGGACAGGGGTTTGAGTCCCCTATCTCCGGCCAGCCTGATTACGGATTTCCAGGCTTTTCAGAAGTCACTCCAGGCGAATGCTGGGATGATTCCTTAAGCAAGCCCTTGCCGACTCCATTCCTCTGTGTTCCTCTACCTAGGACTTGTGCTGTTCGAGGGGTCGTAGAAGTTCACAAATAAATAAATAAAAAATAAATTTAAAATGGAGTAGATATTGCAAAACCTATGTATTTGTTTGTGTAGACTAAATTTCAAAGTTAAAGAATACAAAATTTTGTTTCATTACATACTGAAATATTTCTTTAGATCGATAAAACATCATACAGTAATTCTACCTTTTTCTTTCAAAAAATTTACCTACACAGTAAAAAATTTTTAACGCCTCTATGTTATGATTTTAAGACGTAAACTTACCTTTAGAATTAAAAATTAATATGTCAAAAAATAGATAATCGCAACATGTTACAACGGACTTCAAACACTGGTATGGAGGCTCTTAAGGGAGAAGTTTCCTTAAAATCGTATTTTGTATTGAATTTCTATCTAACGTAAACGCTATGTTCATTACATACAATCAAAGCTGAGTAGGATATAGATAATGTGTTAAGATCTTAGTTGTTTACATATCTTAACTGGTTTGCTCTTAGCAATCGTAATTGGAGATAAAGAAATGTTAAACTATTTCCAGTTGCACATTAGTTAATATAAACAACAGTCAGCTCACGTAAGCTTAAAAAAAACCTGTTATGTAGGTAATGCTTTATATCACTACATGCTCTGAATTTCAAAATTACGTGATAAAAATTAGTTACAAGTATGGAACATGAAAGCAATAAAACTAGGTGACTACTTCTAAGCTTAATGATCATACCCTCACTACGTCGAGGATAATTTAACCAAGAGATTTCTTTGATGTTGGGAGAGAAGTGTTCGTAATACTTAAGCTCGCAGTGCACACGGATAGTTGTAAGGGAACCGCAGAATATTCGCGTCTCGCGCGAGAATAGCAGTGTGGTAATGAAGATGCGGACTGGATTCGAATCACCGACCTTCGAAGGTTTGCGGCGAGGCTCTGACTGCGGCGACAAAGCTCTGCCCTCTCTGATGAGACACATTCCTGAACTTCTCTGAATGTTAGCTCTGCCTCAGAGGTAGATGAGGGATGCTGGTGACGGATCCTGGAGTCGTGGTAAAGTGGACAGCTATACTCTGTTTCATTTAAGTTTGGTAAAATTTGACAGCTACTTGTGGGCAATAACTTTTTTTTGTGATTTTTCGAACAGTGCAAGACATTTTAAATTCTAAAATGACCCGGAAATGTCTATTTCTTCATCTATACCGCAAAGTTTGTCTTGCATTATACCCCAAATCAGAAAAAATTAAAATATTTTGACCATAAGTAGCTGTCAAATATTCCCAAACTTATATGAAACGGAGTATAGCTGCGTCCAAATCTAAACCGCCACAAGAGGGATGGGTAGAGCTTTTGTCATACAACCCTTGTGGAAGGGGTAGTAGGGAGTCGGGAAGTATGATTTGTGCGCGTCATATCACCCAGCTTCATCCCTCCCCGCCGACGCCCGCGGCGAAACCAGACATGCAAACAATAGTAATTAAACCACCCCCGCGGATTTCCCGCGTCGGCTGGCTGGAAGGGCCATTAGAACAACCCACACCTCCTCGTCACAAACTACAGCAGCGTTGCAGGAGCCGCGCTGTCCTTGCAGTGCAGGAACTGCCTCCAGCGATGCTCGGGGTCATCAGTCCTCCCGGGATATCACCCCGTTGATAATTAGTGTCCGGGTGTCAGCCAGGGGGAATTAATGCCCATCTGGAACTGTTTCGGTAAGCGTCTTATACCTCCAAATACTCACAGATATATGAAGTTTGTTTGACAAACTTAAGTGTTTTGTTGGATATAAGTCACTGCTAACGAATGTTGAGTCGACGAAAAACTACATTTACTTAAACGAACTAAGCACGACATAGTAAGAACCAAAAAAGAGAAGAAGAAACAAGCCATAAAGAAGCCGTAAATGGATGAAATCAGTAAACTCACTCACTCATCAACGCACAGCCCAAACCGCTGGGCATAGAACCATGACATTTCGAAGGACGCTTCCCTTTTGCTACGTAGGTACCCACTAAGAATGATTTTTCGAAATTCGATAATTAAGGGAATGAAAAGGGGTGAAATGTTTTTTCAAAGAATCCCTGATATCTCATTAACCGGGAAAGCTATCATAATTTTTTTACTTCAATATATTGCCCAAACAAATGCTTATTTCGAATTTTTTGATTTTGCGAAATTCGAAAATTAAGAAGGTGAAAAGCAGTAAAAGGTGTTTTCATTAATCCATGATCCCTCCTAAGCCATTTCTGATAGTGAGATGATTTTTTTCTTTAAAATGATGCTTAAGTAAATATACAAAAAGTATTTTTAGAATTTTTCGAAATTCGTCCTTGAAAGCTCTTAAAAAATATAACGTGTTTTTAATTAATCCCAACTTATCTCCTAAACCAATGAAACTATTGAAATGGTTTTCTTTAAAATAAATCTTACGTAAATATCAAAATATTATTTCTAGATTTTTTCGAATTTCGTACTTGAAAGTTGTTAAAAAAATTGAATGTGTTTTCAAATAACCATCTGTAATGCTTATACTCGTTGAGATATCGAGATGATTTTTTTTATAAGAATGAAGCTTTTGTAAATATCTACAAATCAAATTCGGGATTCTGTGAAATTGAAAAATTAAGTATGAGAAAAGCAGTAAAATGTTACAGTCTCTCGAAAAAAGCGAATGATCATGGGGAAATAATTCAATAGTTGTTTATTTTTGCCAACCTACTCATAAATTAAAGCTCTTTGAACTGTAGTCTGTACATACGAAAGAATTATAACGGCCTGCCTTTAAGCATTCACTCAGGTATTGTATAAAGTTTGTGGTGTGGGAGGGGTGGGGTTACGAGTTCGTATCCCGTGCAAGACTTTCCGATGGGAATTACTATGACATCATACGAGCATATTGCGCATGCTCTTTACACTGAGCTAAGACAATTTATAGTTCACTATTATTGAGTACGCTAGTTGTTAAATGACTTCATGACATATTTTATCCAGAGTTACTGTTTACATTACATAATTTCACGTGGGCAAAGCCGCAGCCGGGCAGCAATTTTATATAGAAATAAAGATGAATTAAAAACGAAGATATTCCGCAATTGAAGTACGCTCAGCGAAGTGGACTGGATAAAGCTGTTTGTATTTGTTGTTTTAAAGATATGCAATTAATACATAATTAAAAGTTATTTACTCTTTTCTATAGTACACGTGTAGACGAAGCCGCAAAGGGACAGCCAGCATTCTTTACTTATACATGTGTGTGTGTGTGTATATATATATATACAGTACGTCCACATGAAACCTCCCTGATTTCAAAATGCTGTAAAAAATAAACTATTAGACATAGCGACTAGCGGTTTGCGGCATCATGTGCAGAAACTCATAAAGTTTTGTGTTGAATATTTGCTAATGGGTACCTTTTCTTTTGCTTCAGGTGGAAACTGATAACCAGATATGACAACGCCTCAAAAGAGAGCCCAATGCGTTGTGTGGTATGTGGAAACAAAGTCACCCATTGCCGTCGAACGGAATTACCGACGTGAATTTCACAAGGAGTCACCAGATGTTAAGACGGTTAAGGTTTGGTTTGACAAGTTCCTGGCCACTGGGAGTGTAAACCGACGGTCAGGTTCTGGCAGACAAAGCACATCCGATGAAAGAGTAGAGGAGATCCGACAGGCCTTCCAAAGAAGCCCATCAAAGTCAGTTCGCCGAGCATCACGAGAGCTAAACATTCCTCGCTCAACAGTTCACAAGGTGCTGCATCAACGTCTTCGTCTGAATGCTTAAAAAGTGCAAATAGTGCAAGCATTGAAGCCGAACGACTTGCAACTTCGTTACGAATTTGATATTGAGATGTTGGAGAGGATCGAGCAAGATCCTAACTATCTAGGAAATGTTTTTTTTCTCTGATGAAGCAACTTTCCACACGCATGTGGAAAGGTCAATCGGCATAACATTCGCATTTTGGGTACCGAAAACCCCCACAGTTTTCGGGAACATGTCAGAGACAGCGAAAAAGTGAATGTGTGGTGTGCGCTAGTGAAAGACCGGATTATTGGACCAATTTTCTTCATCGAGCCAACAGTAACAGGAATCATTTATCTGGGCATGCTTGAGCAATTTGCTATCCCTCAACTCCTTTCCCTTCAACCACGTGTCATCTTCCAGCAGGATGGTGCACCACCGCACTGGATTTTGCATGTTCGTGACTTCCTTGACAGAACATTTCCACAGCGATGGATAGGACGTGATGGACCAACCAATTGGCCACCACGATCCCCGGACATTACCCCTCTGGACTTCTTTCTGTGGTGTTATGTGAAAGACATTGTGTATACCTCTCCCGTACGCGACCTAGGCGATCTCCGCAGGCGAATTGTGGATGCAATAGGCACCATCACCCCAGATATACTTGTGCGCACATGGGCTGAGATAGAGAATCGTCTAGACATTTTGAGGGTTACGAAAGGAGCCCATGTAGAAGTGTACTGAATTTTTGTACAAAACTTTATGAGTTTCTGCACATGATGCAGCAAACTGCAAGTCGCTATGTCTAATAGTTTATTTTTAACAGCATTCAGGGAGGTTTCATGTGGATATATATATAAAGATATCAAGTTAGACAAGGATTAAACAAAGTAAACATCTAGTCTCCTGGAGTTCCTCAGATTGTTCTTATGTCTGAAGACGGGAGATTATATGTATCGAAAAGAGGTATCATTATCGTCTGTGTATATATTCGTTGCGTTGTCTTGTCTGCAGTCATGTCTGTCGCTGTGTTGTCTGAATTATAATTACATCATATGATGACGACTTTACCCTGTTGTAGATGAAACTAAATCTGTTTTGATATAAACCAATTGAATTTGTATTAGACAAGACTTTGTAGGTTCGTGTCTCGTTAATTATCCACAGAAAGTTAAATGGATATTAATAAACTGCGACACCGTTTGACTGATCAGCACGAAACTTGGCACAAGTATGTACTTTTACATGGAGAATGTTTTTTATGCTATAAGCTTTACTCTTACTCGCCAAATCGCCACTAGATGGTGCTGCGGTGCTCCAACTTTCTATGTCGTTCAGCCGATTGCTATGAAAATTGGTATAGACAGATATTTGAACAAGGAGAAAATTTTACCGATATACGTTATGCTATAACTCACCACTATATGGAGCTGCAGCGCATTAACTTCAATACCTAGCTTCTGTTTTTTGAACATAGGTTGTAAAAATGGTAGGGGTCGCAATTCGACAAACATTAATGGTAAGTAATATAAGTGTGGTACTGTAATGTCGCCATAAAAATTTTAGCATCTCTATGTATTGATAGTTTATATTGGCCTTTATATTTATTTATTGAAAATGTTCGTTACACGGTATATTAATTATATTTTTATTGATATCGATATATTTTCGTCCGCGGTATCGTCGCAAACAATGAGATATTATTGGTTGTAGTCCTTCCGTCCCCCCTTATTTCAGTCCTTTATCCGCAACGAGCCGTTCCTATCTTTCACCGGCCTACTTCGCCTCTGGGCGGACCACTGTCGGGGCGAGCCGTTCAGGATATGATCCGGAAGAGAGTGGCTCCCATCTCGTGGGAAATTCCCGTCGAAGAAGTCGCCGAGTCCCTGTGTCTTCCCTCGGGCAAGAGGAATGTCTGGGGACATCCAAGTCGTGGAGGTCATAGACCTTGTGAAGTGAAGAGGAAAATTCTCTCCTCACCGACCCACTTTTCTATCTGCTCCCATCCTTTGTCTACACAACAGCGTTTTCCCACAACAAAAATATTCGTAATTTATGAAGGCAAATCATGTTAACTTATTTCTGGAAAATTCTTAAGTGAGGAATTGCAAGAAATATTTCACAAAACATTTAAGCGGTTAAAATTATTTTTAAAGCATGTAATAATTAATTAATTTTCTTTGTCTCGCGGGATTCATTTCCTCCGTCCCTCCATCCCGGTATTACTACTCCGTATTCAAGACACATAATTTATCACCAGCTGTTAAGATGGCTGCCTGCCCATGCACCAGAACGGCATGCATAGCTTCGACCGTTACGAGTTTATTCGAAAACTGCTTAGCGCACGCAGGTAATGCCTCCATAGGAAGAGCATTCAAATAACGTTACTCGTTTGTATACCATTTCAACTTCTCCATTTATACGTAAATTTTATTTTCACGTTGTCGATAATGGCGAAAATGGGTATTTTTGAGGTCCTTGCTGAGCAAGAAAATCTTTGATCGGAATCTTTTAAAAAGTATAGACGGGTTCACTACAAATTTATGTTTAACATTCGTCATAGTATGATTTATTCGCCATTAAATGTCTCGTAGAGGCGAGTTGTCGACGAGGTGCTTGCACGCCAGTTCTGTGACGTGCCCTAGAGGCGCGTGCTATGTCGTCCTTACTGCTTCCGCAATTCTGGGCCTCAAACGCGCAAAATATGTTCACCCAGGGGGCTAACTTAACAGATAACCGAACTCTCTTCACTTAGTTTTAATTTAGCAGATATAACTAATTAACTGATTTTTAAGTGATATTTAAATGATTTTTGCACTTAGGGTGGATTACCAACTGAAGTTATTTTTGGACACACGCCACTGCTAGTGAATATTGCTGATGTACAGACCGTCCACAGTTACATAACAGTACTAGGCAGAAACAAATGCGCAAAAAAACTATATACAAGCCCGAGAAAGCCGGAGATGGCTGTAGTCAAAGAACATACAAAAAATTCCCAAGTATTATAATTGCTACATAATCGAAAACGAAAAAAAGGTAAAGTCGAACAGACAACAACCAAACACGTGCATGAAAATGGCGACAATGACGAACACAACAAACATGGTACAGGCGATAAACAAACACACAAATAATTCCGAAACATCAATTCAGTCTAAATGAAGTAAAAAAGAAGCGAAAAATATTATCAAACAGACAAGGTCCAAACTAGATGCGTCAAAAGTACGACAATGACCTACACAAACAAATAGGGCAACACAAAGCGACAGAGATGGTTGTAGACAAGACAAGACAACAAATGTGACACAGGCGAAAATTGTAATCTTCCTTCGACGACAACAGATGCATCCTTTGTTTAAATATATGGAAACTTAAGCAGTAATAAATAGACATAACAACAAAGCAAAAATTCAGCAAAGCATGTATTAAAACGCATACGTAAATATGTTGTGTCATCTTCCAAAATGACTAACCTACAACAATAAACTGATCGAATTCCAGAGCCTGCATGGCAACCTTCCGGAATATAAAATTTATTGTTATTCGGTCAAACTGCCTCCGACATAATAGAAACGTGTCCTAAACATTCAGTTGGTCACAATTTTGAAAGTAAACATCTATCGTGACCTGATATCTAAATATGGCATGTGCGTCTGCTCTATAAAAAAAAGTTATTTAATTAAAATTGTTTAGAGTATCAATAAAAAGAAACCGAACGGATAATGATTTAACAAAGCAATTTTTTCACCGGAAAGTAGACAAAAAGTACAAACAACAAAAGACTTCAAGATTTTTACATCGCTTTGCTGAACCCGTTTTATAACAACCAAACCTGCACTGCATTATAGACTACGTGACCGCCATCACATAAGCCAAGAGGGCCATTAGTCCCTAGAAATATAACTTACATAGGCATAGTGCCTGATTGCCATAGAGTCTGCATAAGAAATAGGACCTCACGTTTATGGTAGCCGTGTCAGCGGCCGCCACAAGATAGGGCACGTGTATGCAAAAAAAAAATGAACTTTTGGAACAAAAACGCGTAAATAGATCTCACGTCTGAGAGGCACATGCAGACGCCGAAGATTGCCTAGTAGACATGAAGATTCCTGTCGCGCGCCACCGCCGCTTTAGCAGTTCGAACGATAGATTATTGCAAGTAAAAAAGGGGGAAATGATGCGGTTGATGAAAGGGACTTCTCATCCGACGTAATTTTGGGTGCGAGATTACTTTTGCAGCAATCGGACAGCAGTGGCACCGCAGGAATGAGGCCGATGGATATTTGCTAATCGACAACATTAAACAACCTGGCGGATTGCAGCAGCACAAGTAGAACAGGAAGCCGATGATTTGAGGAGTTGTGCTGGTCTTTGCACCTTACCCAACAACCTTGCAAAACTCCTTGGTTCATCAGGAATTGCTCCACCCCGGGGCATAGCGGGGAGTGTATCAGAGCGAAGGATTCTGACGCTCTGGTAAGGGTGCGAAGAATGATATCGACTACGAGCTAGAGGCTCGGGACAGTCTCATCTTCTTCTTCGGCCGCAACTAAGCCATCCGACTCGGGTTCGAGTCCTGGTGCCGATCTTCAGCGACTTGGAGCGAGCACCATCGTTTATCCATTCCAAGATTGCAGCTTGTGTCACTCCGTCTGTTCACGCGCTTGAGCGGCGTTGGCTGTGCAACAAACCTTCGCACCACCTCTGCGTGTTTCGCGAGCTATCGACTGGCGACAAGTGGAGAAACGGAATCGCGCCTCGCTGTGGAGTAAATGGAATCACGACGGACGTTGGCGTCGTCGCGTTAGTCGTAGTTAATCTATTCCATGCACATATAGTATTTCATGCTCACTGAGTGACGTTATATAACAGAGTATTAAAATAACGCAACTGAACGATTAAATTACCTATCCTGAACTAAAACATATCAACTTAGCGTAGGACCTATTTCCTGTCGCAACGACGCTGTTAACTAACCAGCCAACCAATGATCGAGATCTCACCTGTGTCAGTGTTTATTTCTGATGCAATCTTGGACTGGGTACAATATAGAAACTCCACTTTCTCTACCTTCAACGAAGGTATGAGCTGTGAGTTTCCCTTTGGTTTAAAGACGGAGAGCGGTCCTCAACCTCCTCTTACGTTTTATTCTGAATGAACTTTTATTTATCCCCTTGTGTCTGCAATTACCAATAAATTCTGTTACCCTTCATCTCTGTCTTATTTATATTTCCCTTCCCTTCTAAGCATATCTACTCCCCGAGTAACCGAGATGAGAGCAAGGTATACCGGAGGAATGGCGTAACACAGTGCACTCTTCTTTCCATAATCAAATCACAAGAAGGTTCGCAGTAAGCCCTGTCCTGAAATATAAAAGTATAAGACGTTTATGAAACGCTCTTTACAGTAGATGTATAAGTGTAACATATAACAATAAAGTTTAAAACAAATAAAGACAGGTGAAACACGTGCATTTAAATCTCGAGACATATTGAAAATACGTCTTGAAGGTTCAGTATGTCAGCATATGGAACCAGGGATGGATGTAGACTTCCTTTGCCCGGGGCAGAAATTGTGATTAACTTCTCTACTCCTCCTTATTCCGTCTCCCCCTTCAAGGCTCCTTTTTACACTAACCCACCAGTAATAAAGGTTTACTGCTAGTTTGTTTCGTGTCTGCGTGCAATACCCAATATTATATTAGAAAATAATAGTTGAGTTCGTATAATTATTTTAATTTCACAGTTTTATTCTACCCATCTGATACACACTCTAACAAGCTCCCAGGAGCTGCCTGCTACTTCATCTCCTCTCACGCCTAACATAACTAGACACTTTCCTGCACACAGACCATGCACACGATAACGTAATACGAGAGACTCACAGCAGGGCGTTCAGTCACTCGGTCACTAACAAACAATCACCACCTGTGAGTTTAATTTTCCTTTACTATTCTTAAACAATGACATGCATCAAGAAACAAGCCTACATGAAACTTGAATTTTGATCTACTTCTGTTTGCGTAGTCACAAGAAGTGTTACGAATGGAGTGATGTACGAAAAGAAAACGCATATTTTTGAGTGTAATTTGTGAGAGCGAGGAAGAACGCCAAATCAGGCAATTCAAAACCCAGTTTTTAAGCAGCATAATTCATTTTTAGAATGTTTATTTTTTCAATTCAGTAATTGTTTTACGAATACGTAAAAAATCACTGCAGTTTTTATACATGTCTATTAACGTAGTCCGTGATACTGTACTTCAGTGTCAATTCTATCATTTCGGTAAGTCTGTTCGTTTTCTTTTCTACCATAAAAACATTTTATGTAAGTTTGGACTTTGACATGCCATTATACGAAATCTATGAAAGTAAAAAAAGAAAATTTCATTGAAGCAAAATGTAGCGACAATAGTTGTCTTCAAAATAAATCATATTGGGTAAAAATTTAAAAAATATTATAACAATTAAAATTTTCGGTGACCCTCTCCCTTGAGATTAGAGCAGAGACGGAAGTGTGTGTTGTCATCTCGGCAGGCAAGAAGTGGGAAGAATGAGGTCGAATATATTTTTCAACTGTGAATCTCAATTCTTTACTATAGTGGACGGTCACTGGGCGAGATGGTGCAGTGACAAAACACTGTCCTCGCTTTTGGGAGGATCATGATTAGATTCCCGTTCAGTCCAGCCGGTTTTCCAAGACCCCTCCGTGTTAATTCTGTGAGGGTACTTAAGGATGTTGGTCCGGTAGAAGCTCATTATTGTTTGGTCCGGTAGAAGATCATTATTGTGTATTTGTGTGAATCACTGTTCAACTATTACACACCAGATAATACTTCATTTCCCCAAATAAAATTAACTTATGCCCAACAGTTTTTGTATAATTCCTCATCAAAGTCACAAAATGGGCGTTGGAGTGTAGCCAAAATATAAAAAAATTTAATTAACTTGCAGAAACAAGATAATTTATATTCGTACTGATTGCTCTGAGCTACTTTAATACACCTTTGGAATTACAAAAGGGATGCCTTTTTTATTTTTTAAATTAGATGAAAAAAATTTTTTGTATAAATTAGAGTTACGGCTGTTACCAAAATTTTCAGAACTACCTTTCATCAAACTCGTCATAAAATGCATTGATATACTTTCTTTCTTTTCCTGTAGTTTAAACTTAATTATTTAGTTTAATTTTTTATATATTGGCTTTACAGCAATGGCCATTCTGTGACTTTGATGAGTGATCATGAAAGAACTAAGAGGGAAAATGACGTGTTATCTCATGTGTAAAAGTTGAACAGTGCTTATCACAAATATAAAATAATGAATTTCTTCAGGTACAACGCCCTTAGTACGGATCAGTACCCGTCTCCTGTTCCTAATGCTCGAAGCCACTGAATCGGCCTTTATCGACGAGAACATAAAACATACTTACTTAATTTTGGAGGATCCTGGTATATTTTGTGCTCCAGCCTTCCTGATTTCGTTTTTTCAACGTTCCTCGAAATCACTCCATACTAATTCTGAGATGGTTACTTAAGGGCGCGGTATACCGCAATTTACATCGCCATTTTTTTATTTGTACCAGATATTTTTTTCTTATTTTAGACACAAATAGTGACTAAATTTGGCTCTTATGAAATTTTTTTCTCTCATAGTTTTCGCATAATGGCTTGTTAAAGTCATATTTTGCATGTTTCAGTTTTAACGACTCCACTGAAACCAGCTGATATGCCAAATTAAAAAAAAAAGGCCAGTGGATAAAGACATTGCTGGCTACAATGTCATGCCCATAAAAATAAAGAATAAAATTTATATTAATAAAAAAATGCTAAAACGGAAAATAAAAATTTTTTAAATTCAATAATTTTTTTAATACAAATAATTTTTATTCTTTATTTTAATGAGCATGACATTATAGCCTGCAATGTCTTTATACACTGTGATTTGTTGAGTTTGGTATATCGGTTGGTTTTAGTGTAGCCGTCAAAACGGGAACATGCAAAATATGACTTTATCAAGCCATTAAGCGAAAACTATGAGAGATAAAAAAATTTCATGAGAGCAAAATCTAGTCACATTTTTTGTGTCTAAAATAAGAAAAAAAATATCTGGTACAAATAAAAATTTTGAAAATGGTGATGAAAATTGTGGTAGACCGCGCCCTAACGAAGAGCATGGACGACCTCCCTCCTTAGTCCTATTCTTGTGAACATTTGTGGGTAACTGTCTATAATGACCTCGCTTTCGACGAAACGTAAGGATCAATAGAAATAAACATTAACAAATATTTTCTTATCTACAATGAAGGACCGTCATGCGAAGGGAGAGAATATGACGTAACAACATAGTGGAGAGAAGTGTTTTTCTCAGCATCTAAGGGTCAAAGCGGTAACCCGTCAGAGAAAGTAGTGGAGTAAAGTATTTTTTTTAACAGCTCTCGTTCACAGGCACGTTAAATGGTTGCTACGTGTTTAGACGATTTTGTGTCTGACAAGGTTCCCGGTAGAAATGTGTTCGGTCATTTCGTAGCCAATTCCGATTCGTTGTTGATCTGCAGGATCTTGAGAGCTAATTATTGACTATATTTATAAGCATACTTGCGTAAAGAAAGAATACAATAGCCTTGCAAATCTAATCTATACATATTAGGGCACGTATCAAGACCAGAATGAATGTATGTTTTACTATTCGGATATCACTATGTCCATACAGCTGGCATTGATTTATTAACCGCCGACGCAAAAAGAGGGGTGTTATAAGTTTGACGTGTCTGTGAGAGTATCTGTGTATCTGTGTGTCTTGTCTGTGGCATCGTAGCTCCTAAACAAATGGACCGATTTTATGCGATTTGTTTTCTTTGAAAGCTGACGTGATCGAGATGGTTTTTAGTTATGATTCAAGGAAATCTGTTCTGTCGTTTAAATAATATAATTTCTTTTCTAATTTATTTTTGAGTGAATGTGAGGAGCAATTCTACTGGTCTGAACGATTTGAAATTTAGTTTCCTGTGAGTCGTTTTTTTATATATATTTTAAATATTTTTGAGTTATGTGTGATGTTAATATTTTACTTCAGCATAAATCCCGGTACAGTCTACCTATAATTCAGTATGGAATTCTGTACCAAATTCAGTGCAAGTAGCACTGCGAAAGTGTGTACTGCATCCACGTATAGATTCCAAACATAATTCTGTACATAATTTCACAGATAGAGCCCCTCCTATTTTTCATCGTAGTGTATATTCATGTGTATGCGCAATGCACACTTTCAGCCACGGTGCATGTGATTTGAATAAATATATAATTCTTGTTTACTACTGAACAAACAACCATTGGAGTTTTCCAAACTTAAATAATACAAGATAGTTTAACTTATTTGGCACATCATACGCTTGTCTTGTTTGTGAAATATTTCTCGGGAACTCTACAGTTATACTTTGTAGATTATAGCAACCAACATCTCAACATATTTTTGTTCTTTATGTTCCGAATAATTGTTAATAAATGGTGATAGTGTTTACGAAACACATAAGTTTCGCTTCATAATTCTGGTATATAATCCCTAACGATGTGTATGAACAGAAATAAGTAAGGAATTAAGTAGAAAGTTAAAGACTAGTGTGTACCGGGCTTTACGTCATACATGTCAATTAGTGCGTTTTTTTCACTAATTTTTCATAGACTAGTAATTTTTTTACCCATGAGTATATTTCAAGTGGTTTTATTCACACATAGCAATAATTACCAAAGAAAACTGTGTTTATGGTTTGCCCCTATTTCCTTCAATCGCGCTGCCTACTTTTTTTCGTACTTGACTGTGGGACTTTTAAATGTAAATTTTAAGCTTAATCTGTGCATTTTAGGGGCCCCCTTAGAGTTTTCAAGTTGTTAATTGCACCTACAAATCCTTATATTTTTCGGGTCATATGCAGATCGCTTAACGGTGCCGTTATGCAGTCTTTAATTTATGCATAATGTTTGCTTGGATGCTACATTAGTAGTTACGAAGGGCAAAGCGTGTGAGATTTTGTTAAACTATTGGTGCTATATTAACAAGTGAATGTGTTTCCCGGAATGCCTTGTTTTGGCAGATACCAGAGCTGCGTAAATACACTGCTGGCGGTCTGTGAATTCCACAGATAACATAACACATGCTGCCGTCCGTGAATTCCACATACAGTATTACACAAATCACCGTTGTTTTGTCTGCGCGCTCTAAGAGCTATTAACGTTTACTCACTCCAACTTCCACTACTAGACCTTATGAATAAAAACACGCGTCACACACTTCTCTCATAATGCTTCAGTTAAACCCTACTTTCTTAATATTTACCACCGCCCGTTAAAATGTACCATTTCAAGACATGTTTCAAGCATTGTAATTTGCAGTGCGTAATATAGAATGTGATAAACAATATTTCAGAGATTTTCTGTTTAGTCACCATGATGTAGCTGGTTCAATTTAGCTTCATTAATTATGAAAATTCAACTTTTATGTCATAAGAGATTTATTTTACATATATTGAGTGAAAGGTACTGCATACAGCACTCTTTAATACAGTTTATTTCTCTCTCTTTCACTATCTTTCTCTCTCTCTCTCTCTCTCTCTCTGTCCTAGCAGTTTGTCGAACAGCTTGAAGAAATACAAAAGGAAATACTAAAATATTTATGAGTTTCTGTGCCTTATTTATGCCAATGACAAATATTCTCTGAACTGATGTGTAATGTGCGATGTTAGTCTACTATATATACATGTCGTTTCTGTTACAATATAAAGAAAGGTGAACTAGCAGAATGAAAAATGTTGTAAGTTTCTGCAACAAACTAAACTCTTATGTTAAGTATGTTCGAATTTGTAAGGCACTTAATTAGTTCGTCTCACAAGTCAACAGATATTTCAAGAGATATAGCTTACTTATGGATGCTGCAACTCGGTAAGACTTAGTCATACTGACTAATTAGATGGTGTTATGCATCAACCAGCTATGAGCCAAATAATTGTTGTAAATAACAATGTGTTTAAAAATTCTTAGCTTTGAGCAGTTCTTACGAGAAGTAGCCCTATTTTATTCTTATAAAGGAAATATTTTGAACACGCTACAGGGCCAGAATATATTAAGACAGTTTTAAGACTGAAAACGTTTTCATCTGTATTTCGCAACACAATCGATTGGCGCATAGCTGGTTTATGCGTAACGTCGTCCAACTAACGATAACAATAAATTACCACGTTTATTTTCTCATTTCGTTATTACTATGTGACTCTTGGAACGTTATATACAGTTGTTCGACTATATACAGTTATTCCGAGGTGGCAATGACATAAAACAACAAATCCGACGATCTTGTAAATTTTCACAAGGGTACTTAGTGACCCAAAGTTTGCAAGAGATTTAACACATTAGGATAAAAAAGTAGCTTCCTGCAAAATCACGCAGTGTTTAGTTAGCTAAACTTACCAGCCTCCAGCATCTAGTATTATATTATCGTCGGTACCTATGGTAAATTTTTTTTACTTATTTTACATTTTGAAAGTCACTGAGTATATTTTAAATGTCATTATGAATCTTTTTGTGTGTATCTATTTTTCAAAACGTATTATTCATGGTCTAGTTTGAGTTAGGGAGAATGCATTAAGTTTCCTGAAATGTAATTGAACTGAGCAATCAGCATTAAAAGCATTAATGGTTAAACAAATATTTTATTCCAAAATATATATTTCACAAATACTTCTTATTTTTGAAACCATCGCTTTATGAGACACGCTTAAAAATTCAACGAACATTACGATGCCATCCAAAATGCGGACCAACAGAATACTGAGAACATTCAAGAACTATTTGTATCTGCTAGTAGGAATTTCATTCAATCGTTCAAACCTGACTTTGGGGAAATGCGAGCGTCTGTAAATATATGAAGGCCCGTCTGACGAACGGTACCATTCTTCTGGGATTTGAAATTTTGTTGAATTATGATCGGATATTCTCTGCACATCCTGCTGCCAGTCGCGTCATCAATCCCAGTTTGCGGCGTCGTGAACCCGGAGAGATTTGTATTTGAGAGGCGACGAAGAATCCTAGGGCGGTTATAAATGGCGAAGTCAGTCCGTCTTGGGAGGAGATTTTTTTTATCTTCGAGACAAAAATAAAACTTCTTTTATTCCCTCCCACCGGTCGTAAACGCAGCGGAAGGGGATTTTGTCGTTGTCAAGTGTCGCGATCCTCAAGCTAGGGGAAGCATGAAGAGGAGAGGGGAAAATGGAGAAGTGGCAGGGGGAGGATTGTTAAGGAAAGGAGAGGGAAGTGGAGGTTCTTAAGGGTGAGGTTGTGAGCCGAGACGAATGGCGTCATTTGTAGGGCAGGCGTCATAGGGTATCGAACTTAGTCCACAGCCTAGGGTGCTCTCCAGATCCTCCCACCTTCAAAGACCACCAAAAACCACCCCTCCCTTATTTTTCCCCTCACCTCCTTTTCCAGTGGATCGTTCGAAAGGTCCCTAGCTCGCTGCCAACACAGCGGCAAGAACGCTGACAAATTGTTCGTGAAATGAGGAAGCTACGCTCAGACGTCCGTATGGAATATGCACATTCGTCTGCGGATTAGCCCGTTCACGTGTGACTTCATCGGGAGAAACGGTCAGCTTCTTTTTTTATATGCATCTTCGCCTAGTAGCGTAAGTATCGCTCACTCTGCTTTTTTTAAACATAAGGGAGCTTTTTTTATTTTATTGTTACTATTTTACGTTAGTATAGCTTCGTGGAAGATTTATTAATGTAGGGACGTTCAGTGTTCTTTCAAATGAGAATTGTATGTGTAGTTCATGAAAGTAATAAATTTCGTGCAGATGAATTGTGTGATTTTTATAGCCAATTTAAGCATCAAATATACAATCTAGAAGTACCTCCAGATTACAATCCTAGATAGTAAAAACGCGCTGCTACATTCACGAAATTAATAAATGTCTAATCCATGCATCAGCCTTGGAAGGCAAATCGCCCAAATGTCGCAAGGAAACTTACAGCAAGATATATATATATATATATATATATATATATATATATATATATATATATATATATATATATATATATATATATATATATATATATATACACACACACATATATATATATATATATATATATATATATATGTATGTATGTATATGTATATATATATATCACTTTCAAAGCACTAGGGCATAAGTTTAATTACGTTTTTATTTCTAATCTAATATTTTAATCCAATCTAATATTTTTATTTAACGTTAAGAACACTGAAAACATTGATGTTTATGTTTTTCTTTTGAGATAGGAAAAATTTGATAGTTTTCTTAAGAGATGCAGCGTAAAAGAAAATGATCACATAATAATGCGGTAGAGTCTTGTCAGTTCTGCCCGTATAAAGAGTGGATCTCAGACTAGACCAGATGTATTTAAAATAAAACTATGATAAAAATATGAAATTTAAAAATGTATGTGCCAGAACAGGAATCAGCTAAAACATATCAATTAACATTTTGCAACTTGAAACGGAAGTTTTGTAATTAATACAGAAAAATTACTACTTTAATTGAAGTGCAATCGTTTCCACAATGTTGAAACAATAGCGTATTTGCTAAGAATGTGCCCAATGACTTGATTGGTAAAATGTTTCTCATTAATAAACTGTAAATTTTCCGCAACTATATTGCATTTATCTGACTTTTCCCACGTTCTCCATTTAGCTCGGATTTTCCTTATCGCTCTGGCACTAGTTGATTTTGGCATAAGGATATTATTACTGTACAAGTGAACTGAAAACAATTTTGGTCAGCGCAACGTTATTTGTTTAAAATATTTGAATATTCTGGGACTCTGATGTTTACTTTTCAGCTTGTATGCAAAATTTAAGACAATCAAAAATATTTTGACCTTAATATTTATTTTCAAATATTTCGCAAAATAAGTTCAAATTACTGACATACGTATACATAATTTAAAATACGCACATAGTCTTTATTTCTGGCACACAAATGCAACAACTACACTACTATATTACAGGTGTGATCGTAACCTTCATTACTTGAATAATTAGGGCATTAACTACAGACAGCCATAATCGGGCTTGGATCTATCAATGTGCGTACCTGCTTTGCATGTAAATGGATTTCCTCGTGTTTCCCTTTATCTTCAACTTTTGCTTTACAGCGTAACTAAATTCAAGCGAGTCTCTGTGTGTCCGCATTTACTCTGACAAGTTATGAACTTTTACATTTTGAAATGTAGTATGCGTACATGTAGAACCTTTAAGCTCTTGCCTTTTTTTAATTACTCTTATTTTGTAAGTGTTAAAAAAATATAACAATATTTACGAAAATGTATAAACATTACTTCAAAAGGTTGTACAACTACTTTAAAGGGATTACTCACAGTTTAAGTACAGTTGCTGCCATATTATGCCAAAAAGAATTTTCATGGTTATGCAAACTTGCACCTTCCTTTCACAAAATTCTGAATAATTGCACGTACAAGTCCAAGTACAGTATTATGCTCGCCGTTCGCGTAAATTATTTAGAACCAGGCGTGCGGTTGTGGCTTTGATCTGATCGCTAGCTATGTGGTACTAGAGAGTAAAACTCAGATACCACTACTGTCGTACCTATGAAATGTGCTCTAGAAGAAACAGCTACCTGCCCACTAATGATTCAATTATTGACTTTAATTATTCGTTATTATTATTATACATCCAGAATGTATCCCATTATTATTGTAAAATTAAAGGCCAATGACAACACAGTTTCATCGCTACCTTAGATTTGCGTTAGTATAACACCACTTGTCAATGATACCTCTCTATTAGATCTAGTATTTTCTAACGAATTTATTAATTCGCCCATGAAATGTAACGATCCTTTGGTAAGAGAATATGGGTTTCATCCTGCATTAACTTGTTATTTTGTATTGAAGTTTCCCTTTAAACTCAACTGCAACAATGAACTGTATAACAAGGGATTATTCTAAGGGTGACTACTTGTCTGTATTCTTATCCTTAAGATATACTGACTGGAACACGATATATACTATGACTGATGTGAATAACATGGTGAATATTTATCAACCATGGTATGTGATGTCAATCATTTTATACCTACAAGGACAAGCAAAAATAGTAAATTTTCTGTTCGGTTTTTCTAAAGAACTAATTAGACGTATTGAATCTAAATAACGCAGACATAAATTATACAAAAGAAACCAAACAAGACTTAACTATAACCGCTTTTCCAATTTACGGAAACTAGTTAAAGCAAAAATAAAATATTGTAAGATGAGCTGGCTTAGATCTATCAACAACAAACTTAAATCTGATCCGAAGAAATTTTGGAACGTTGTTAAATTTATGAAAAATGGTTTTAAAGAGAACATTAATGTAAGTGTAGATGGAAAAAATATATCTGGACCATCCCTCGTTGCAAACCATTTTGGCAAAAGTTTTTCTGGAGTGTTTGTAGGACCTAAAAATAATTGCAAACCAGTGGCAAATAATGATGCATAAAATTTACATCTATCCACACCTCTTGAAGACACAGGTTTGGTATTGTGGGAAATTAAGTTTAAAAACAAGTTTCTGTGTGTTATGATAAGATCCCTAGCTTTACAATAAAAGGATGTTCAGCAATTTTTGCTCCTATACTTGCTTATATATTTAATACCAGTCTATCCACAGGAATTTTTCCTGATTGTTGGAAAACTACTATTGCTATACCCATGTTTAAGAAAGTTGATAAATGTTACCCTTCTAACTACAGGCCAATAACATTACTTAGCCCTTTTTCTAAGATTTTTGAAAAGAATATTCACAAACACCTTTTCTTTCACTTAAAAAATTACATCTCTGATTGACAATATGGTTTCATGGCTGGTGTACTGTGAAATATATACACTGTGTTTATTAAGCTTTATGCAATGCTAAGTTTTTTTAATAACAACCGTCAAAAATAGATAACATTTTCAAGAAGGAAAAAAAGAGCACATTGTATAATGCTCACTTTATCATGAATTGCCTACAGCTGCCATCATTTGCATGTAGATAATTGTGTCTCGAAAATGTTACATTTTAAAAACGTAAATCTATTGCAGGATCAACGCATAGGATATTTGAGGTACAGAAGAAAATGGTAAATGCTACAGGCCAACCTTTTCAATGGTCTGTTTTTAATTTGTCACCGATCGGTTAGCTACCGAGCAAGTGTTCAAGGAATTCCAAATAATCGACTAAATGTGTTCGCAAAGTAAAATATTTCACTAGTAGTGTTGCGAATACAGTTTCAGCAACCAGTTGCCAATTTTTCTAGAAAAATATAAAAGCGTTTTACTTTGTGGATGATAACGGTATTCGTATGGCAAGGGTGTCACGGCTATCGACAGAATAAGTCACTTCTTTCTTTCATGGAAAGAAGAACAAAATAATGTTGATTCCCTAAGTCAATGTATGGTTCCTGGAAGTGATTTACACATTTACAAGTATAAATATTTCGGAATAAAGTGAGCATTCAAAAAAGCCCTATTAGATTTCTACTTTCAGCCAATTCGAATAGTTCCGCGCGTAACGACTAACTAAATATCTAACCTCTCTGGACTCGTCACTTGATATTTGCGAGTGTAAGATTGATTGTGCATTCTATACAGATTGATAAAAAAATTAACTATACAAAATACAATTATGTCGGTTTCAGTTGAATGTATTTCACAATTGTTGTATTTAAATAGGAACATACACGGAACTACATTCAACAATCCGCTGCCGACCATACAAGCAATACGGTAACTATTGTAAATGTTACATTGTATGAAGTTAAGTCTAGTGATTATTTTCAAAGGTTAAATCTTAAGTACCCACTTGATCCTGAACGACATTTATCATACATGGCACACTAACATTTAACATTCTTCCAGAATAGTGAAATTTTCTGTTACAGGTGACCGCCAGCCGGTAAAACTTGGGTTTATTTTCTGGCAGCAGACTGAACTGAAACTTCTTAGAAAGATTCTTGCAACGAGTGTGAACAAGTAAGTGAGAAATAATATAGCTGAACCTTCACTACTATCACAAAAAAAAAATTGAAGACCTGGTCGAAATCATGCTAACTCCAAAATTTAAGAAATAGCAATAAAATGTAATATATTTTTCGTATGCTTTTATACCTATCTTAATAACGTTACTAATTAAAATACAATATGTTTATTCCCATTAGTATCATATTTCAGATAGAAATAAATGCACACAATAAAACATTTCTAGTTTTACTAATTACTAAATCTTAGAGTTAGCATGGGTAGGAATTCAGGTCTACAATTACAAACGTACGTTACAGAATTTCTGTTTTATAAACGTTAATTAAAAATTATAAATGTTCCTTTGAGTTACCGGCAATCACTAAGAATGGTTTCCACCCCACAATTCCGCCGTAGAATGTTTCTGAACCACAGGTACAGACGCTGTGAGGTGATTTCCTATCCAAAATTGGTTGGAAAACATTTTACAAACAACGTCGTTCAATAAATCATTAGGGAAGAAATAGATATGTTAAATGGTTTTAACTGAAAATAATAATACCTACGTAAGATTAAAGAATATTATGTGAATGATGTTACTCAACATAAACGTTAAGCGTTTGCACAGCTGTGGAGTACTAACATTCCCTACATTGAGAAAAAGGAGGTGGTATATTTTTTCCTACCAATGTTTGAGTAACCCTTGGGTATTTTATTGTTTTCAAAGAAGTTACACTAGTAAATAAATACACAGTACACGTCACCATCATAGAACACTTTAATGATCTTTAATTTAGAAGGCGTATATATATATATATATATTTATATTTATTTATTTACATATTCTATTTTGTTTTGGTGCACACTACCTCTCTAAGACTGAATTTTTTTTTATCAGCGTGTATATTAACAAATTACTATAGTATTTCACGCAGATTTTGTTTCACATGTTACGGATTTAGTGTTAAAAGAACCCATGCGTTTTTTTATGTATATCTTCAAACCATAAATAACCACGTTTTTGCTCTGGTAATAAAATTGCACGTGTAGTAAAATTTTCCTGGAAATCCTACAGCAGGAATGAAATTTATTCTGCAAAGGGATTAATATGCCATTTATAAAACTCTTACGCTTAGAATTTTTTGCTGACTTTTTTCGTTTCGGTTGTCGTGTGCTGTGAGGGGTTTGGGGGAGGGTAGAGGAAGGAAATAATATCGCCGCCCTTGTAATTAAGAGGCTCGAGATTAAAGCTCGGCTTTTCTAGGCACCCCCTCCCCCCTGGCTTCTACACCTCTCTAGAGAGAGTAAGGTATAGAGAGAGGTTAAAGTGTTGTATGGATCTGAATATGTCACAAATGTAAACGGGAGAGGATCTGGTATCTGCGGAAATTATTCAGCTACGATGCGTCTTCCTAGAACGCCCTGCCTCCGAGACCATGCCGACAAAAATTTATATTTGACATGGATCATTGCGATTGATGTTAAGGACTAACATAAGCTTAATATTTGGGCTTGTTTTAATTTTTGTCCAAATTCCGCGGATTTTCATTGAATACTTTTATCATCGCATCAATTCATTTTTTTTCTTTCAAATTTCACAATCATGCAGCATTTAATCGGACAGATTTAGAACTACAACTAGTGTTTGTGTAATTAATTACTTTTCAATAACGGTAATTTTAACTTCACCTGTCAGTATTTCTATATTTATCTGGACAGTCTGATTTCTTAAAGAAATCAATTAACATGTTTTCTCTTGTGGACAGTGTTTAAAATGTATTATTCTCTTAATGTCGAATTTTAATACATTTTTTCGACCTTACAAACAACTGGTATTAACAGAATTCATAGCATTTATTACAAACCAGCTGTAGCTGAGAAACTGCGTGTATTTATATACAAATACGTATTTATATACAGCACATGTGTAAATAAATACGAACTTGAGTACTATGTACGCAGTTGGTGCAGTGGCTAGAGCACCCGTCTCCCACTTAGGCGATCCGGGTTCGATTCCCGACCGGACGTTGCCACTGGTCGGCAGGTTTTCTCGAGGATCTCCCGTTTCCGAGGGGGCAACAACCATGTTGATATGTGTTCACAGATTTAAAATATGGAAAGATGTTTTGTGATTTGAAAAGATTTGTAGGGATTTTCTAAACTTGTTTGGGTGTTTTCAAAGGTCTTATTTGATTTACAAAGATTTTTATTTGATTTACAAATATGTTAATTTAATTTACAAATATGTTAATTTAATTTATAGGATTTTTATTTGATTTATTCAAGATTTTAATTTGATTTATAAATGTTTTAATTTGATTTACGAAGATTCATTGTGGTTTTTAAATTTTTTTTCTGGATTTTTAATGTTTTGAAAAAAAAATTCGGAACTTTAAAGAATTTTTTTTGGGGGGGCGGGGGTCGGAAAGATTTTAGAAATATTCACAGATTTTTATTTTGTTTACGAAGTTTTTTATCTGATATACAAGGTTTTTAGGGAATTTTCAGAGATTTTTTTGCGATTTTTTTGCGAATTTCGGATATTTTTCTGGAAATTTCCATGATTTTGAAAGATTCTTCGGATTTGCAAATGAGTTTAAGGAATAACATTTTCTTCTCAGATTTACATACACACACATATATACATACATATGCATACACATACTCAGTTGTATTGGTCACGTGATTAGATCTACTGAGTCGTTGGTTTGATTTTTAATGTTTTTGTTTACCCCGAGCGTAGTTAAACTCGGAGAATAGTATGTTGGCGGTATATTTTAAAAAATGCGGCAAAATCTCAAGATGTGGAATATTTCAGTCGCCAATCTGGGACACCTGTATTATTAAACCAAGTTCGAACAATGCAGAATATCATTTTGCACTGGTACAATACGCATATAGCATTACAATTGCGTGCTAGTTATTTATACTGTACATAAATGCCAGAGTAAACCTCCAAAATTTTCTATATGTATGAGGGAATGCTAAGTGAATGTTCTCTGACAAATAACCGCCGCTTATTTCATTAATCGATTGTTTACTATTTGCAAATATATATATAACATTTTGAAAATGTATGTGTTCAGAAGACCAAAAAATTTCATAATTTATTCCATGTCTGAATTACGTTCTTCTGGTGACAGTTACCTGAAAATCTTCTCCAGATTTCTCGTCCAACAAACATGCTAAGTTACATCTTGAATTCGTCTTCTTGGTTCCACGTGCATTCAAGTGCCTTACGACATGTTTTATTTTGTGTTCACACGCAGAAGCCTGTGTTTGTTTACTTTTACCGTGTAATTTCCTGTTTTTCGTCTGCTGACGAGAGGATGGTAGACTTGAGTATATCCGACGGCGAGATTGAGTTGAATATTTACAGATTCCAGACACTGTTAAACTGTACTCGCGCAAAGTTTCCGACCGGATTTAGAGTCATGTCTACTCTATCGAGTAGATCGAGTAGCATTTCCCTAATAACCTTACATATAGTTCCAAATGATGTTTTGGGTTGGAGATTCTTTTTAACGTACACATGTATATGAGTCATACTCGTTAAGAACGCCCCTCATTTTGTGTAATGGCATTTTAAGTACGAATATCATCAGCGGTTTTTTTAAAACAAATGAAAGACTTGCTAGTTACCGCAACTGAAACCTGCTAAAATGATTTATTCCCCAGCTAATGCCGGTAGCTAACAACTCTGCCGGAGCGCTCGGAAAGGAGTGAAGTGGTAATTTCTTCACAACGATACAAACGCTCGGTAGAAAGTTAGGAGGTTCTTGCAAATACGACCTGAGAGCCGGAAATAGCAGTAAAGGGGCCATCAAACTAATCTTGAAGGTCGTGACATATGGCGCGGGAATATTATGCTGTTTTATCTCCAGGTTTTGCCATTCAAGTTTCTTTAAGGCCAAGTTTTTATGGAAATCTCAAAAGAAGAACGTGGCATTTGCGTTTATAACGCAAATTCTATTTATCTTATGATATAGTACAAGTATGGCAGTTTAACTTTTTACGTATAATTAGGCTGCTTTCAGTCAAACGAATTAAAAATAACAAAAATTGTTACACTGTTTGGGGCCTAAATGCCCGTTTAATGTTAAACTGCCATGGTTGTACCGTAGCTCAAGGTAAATATAAATCTCGGTATAATCGCAAATGCTACATTCTTCTCAAAATTTTATCAAAGTGGAAAACAAAATAATAAAATATGATGACTGAAACCGCGCTTATCTACAGCAATTTTGGTATCTAAGTTTTTATTTTTACATTTTTACCAGATAATTATTTTCTTATCTTACACACAAAATATGACAAAATTTTGCGCTATCAAAACTTTTTTATCTGTCATAGTTTTTTGCGTAATAACTCGTAAACGTCAAAATTGTTTGTGTTTTTAGAAAAATTCTTTAATTTAAAAAGTTTTTAATTTCAAATTTCAGCAATATTATTTCAATCCAACTTTTTTGTAGACGACAACTTGCCTATAACATCGTTATTCACTGTAAAAATAATTCAGTTTGCTATGTCAATTAGTTTTAGTGGCGTACATAAAACTGTAAAATGCAAACTTTGATGTTAATGAATCACTACGCAGAAACTATGAGAGAAAAAATTTTTCGTAAGAGCAAAATGTTGCCACAATTTATGTTTAAAATAAGTCAAATATCTGGTACACATATAAAAATAAAATTATGACGTTGAAAACTGGTGTAGAACGTGTCCTTAAATATATCAGTCAGACAATGCAATTTTCTTGTTTATATATATATATATATATATATATATATATATATATATATATATATATATATATATATATATAAGCAGTTGAAAGTAATTTTGCCAGAAGGGTAAGATTAAATGAAGTTAATTCCCTTTTGGTAACTTACTTACTATTTATTCACTGTCTGCGTTGACGGTGTTTATAAATTTTTTTGGTTAACGTCTTTTCCTCAAGGATCGAACAGTTTTCAAGATATATATATACACAAACAATAATGAATGTAAAGGTGTTTTCTAAAACACTAAATTTTTAGTATGACATGTGAATTATACCAAAAACCACTTTGTATAAAGTGTATCATAATGGAAAATAAATACGTATGTAATCGTCATTAAAATATTTCGATTATCGTTACGGTTACATTATAACTTCATATTTGAAGATTGTATTATTTAATAAAAACAAAACATCGTAACTATACGAAAGCATTTTTAAGAAGTTAAGTAATATGTATTTTTTCACTGTACAGCAAAATGTCTGCACAGAAAGATGAACATTGTCGAATAAGTATTTGCTCGTTTCTGTAAATAATGTAATTTTTACTGTGTATGTTTGAACATTTGAAAATGTAGTAACGTATTTATTCATAAATAAATATTCTTGGCGGTTGATATCGGGTTACGAATACCAATAGTCTCGTCTGGAAGACGGGCTAACGACTACGATAGTTTCATAGCGTCAATAGTTGCAGAAGACCAAGGCCTCAGCGAATCTCCCCGCCTACACTAAAGTGTAGCTATATAACACAATGTAACGAGAGAAACATGGTCTGTCGTCTACAAGCCTTCCAACCGTCACCAGCCTCCGGCATAATACTGACTATAAGGTCAAAGTTGCCCAAAGGTCTGCTCATCATTGAGTAGAACATGAACGTAATTAACTAAACATCCGCTCCCCTCCTATCAAAATTATGTAGTACAAACATGAAGTATTCTGTAATCTCAACTACGTAGAGCGAAGCCACCGTACTCAGAACGTATTTTATTTTACCTTAACCCTCACCAGCAACATTATCCACTTAACCAGTTTCAGTATTAAATACCTACCTCTGGCTGCATCCAACATCCCCCCTTGTTCACGCGTAAACGACCAAAATGTCAGTTTATGACAAGCCGTGTGTCCTGTTTTCTCTCCAAGGGTTTTATTTTTTACTAGTACATACTATATTACTATGTACGCATCTCGCAGCTTTGGAATGCATCTGACGCCGTATGTGTAACTAAACAAATTGTTTTCACGTCTTTGCTCAGGAATCGTTATAGTAAGTCCGTGTACTATTTTCTCACACTGATTGCACAAAAGCGTATCATTTTCAATAACACTCTACACAAAAAGTGATAGTGCGCCGGTTGCGGTAATCAGGAAAGAAAAAACGTTGTACTAAGAATTTATTTTAAATACATCTTACTTTTTTAAAAAATGCATTACTAAATTTAGGGTTTTATCACTGACTAGGATTTTAACCGAAACAAATTTTTAAAAATTTTTTACTTTGTTCAGGGCTTGAATTGGCAAAAATGGACTTTGATCCTCATCTCGTAAATATGATGTGACATGAACTTCGCACAGTTATTGTTAGTTTTTGATTCTGGTTAGTCTTAATTCATATAAGTAAATAAACACAATTAAATCTCAATGCTGTTTAGTAACAATTCTGAAAGCGTGTTTGTGTAGACCAAGATTTAGCTTTGAATTAGTGTTATACTTTTGAGACGAGGTCTTACAATTTACAAGTTAGATTTTCTCCGAACGTGTGTAGATTCAAAGCGACAGGGAATAATTTACTGCTCGGAACGTTCTGATTATAATGAGTTACAAAATCGATTTTTTGAACTGTGATAAAGGATATAAATTGTATTCTCTTGACCACTTTAAACGCGAAATACCGAGGATTTATTTTCTATATTTATTTATTTTAATTTCATTTTTCATTGAAGCTTACGAAATTATGGCTTGAATAGTTCAGAAAACTTAATGTGTATGAAAAACTGTACGTAACCTAAAACTTCCCCGGGATTTTAAACTTGTCTCCACGTAGCATCACAAATCGTTGATATTAACAGCAAGGTGAAAAAAAACCGGCGCGCACCCGACATCTCATAACTCACGACCACCAAAACTACAAAGAAATTACTATGAGCTCACAATGACATTAGACATATGGCCGTCTTCCGAGGTCTCTGTGCGTAACCGTACGGCGTAAATCCAGCCTTTTAAAGTACACTATTTTTATATTAAAAGTTTCTACAAGTTTACATAGCTGAACACACTAAGATGCCACATTGTCAAAAGTAACATAAATTTTACTACACCATCAAAAAAGTTTGGTGAAATAAATGCAGCGCGCATAGTACTTACGCTCTTACGCCTGTATCAACAATTTAAGGAAATATTATTGTTGGCTGGGAAAAAAAGAAAGAAACAACAGCTAGAAAAGTGCTCAACTTACCGTCAGTAGCATACAAACGTAAACGCAGTGTTGGTTATCTTTGTGTGTGTGTGTGTGTGCGTGTGTGAGTGTAGCACACCTCTCAGGGAACTGTCTGAAAATATTCCAGAGGGACTGACAATTTGTGCCATACATATGCTTTTAAGATTACTGTAAAACGAGTTTTCTCGGGACATTCGGAGTGACTTCGGACGTTCATAGATTCCCCCCCCCCCCTGCATTTGCAATATTGAGTAAAACAATTTACTTGTGATATGTTATAAATAATACAAATACATAAAATGTTCACACACTCAGTTGACACGTACAGAAAATATAAATGATTTTAAAGTGTTTCAAATCACCCCGTTTTACGTATATGTTGTTATAGTAATTCGAAGCATATAAGTTACACATCAGTTCTGAAAGTTAAACATTGCTGGATGTATGATTCAACGTACAACATTCGTTACAAGTTTCATAAATCTTAACATTTACTAAAATATCAGTTGACAATCTTCGATGAGTTTCCTTTCTTTTCTGCGTCTTTCACGTTCGGCATTATTCCCAGCCTGGTGTATGTTGGGTGTTAAATCTACACTAATGGCCTGTCCCGATAATGGAAACTGATTTTTCCGCAGCTCTGAGCGTATGTACCTTTTTTTTCCTTCCGCGAGTTCACGAAATGCGCAGTGCAGTTAAACACATTTGGTTATTTATTTCTTTGCCAGTAACGCATTACATTTCACGCAACGCCACTGTTTTTTCCCACGCGTCTTTGATATATTTATGTGACTCCCTATGAGAAAACTGATGGTGTCTGCTTGTATGTACAGAGTGATTATTTCACTACAGTGTACACAATTTCTACATGAGATAATACATACATGATAACACACACACTCTGGCATCAGAAAGCAACGAAATGTAAACTCGAGGGTGGGGATAAAGATTCGTACACAGTCTCTACGCGAACTTTGAAAATATCTTTAGTTGGTATTGACTTCAACAAACATCCTCTTTCCGAATATGGTAATTAATTAGACAATGTGCGATTTAATCATTCTCCCTATCGTTTACTGAAATGATTACATAAGTCTCATTGAGCTACCAATTTTTTTGCCAACAAAGAATATTGTCGATAAACTTAATATTAGTCACCATTCTAATGTTGATTTAATGGTTTCCCTAGCCCATTTCTGTTTCACGACCGAAAATTCGAAAAGTACCACAATCGAAACATAACTATTAATCTTACCTTTCAGTAGACGTATAAGAAGTGAACTAGGAACTAATAACTATGGCTTTTTCAATTTCGTTTATGTTTAACTAAACACCTTTCACTAAGCGGCCGCCTTTAGGTTGAATTTTAAAAAGTTTATTTATTTTATTTTTCTAACGTATTTACAGAAATGTCGATGTTTTCACAAACCAATAAGTAGGGACACGTCAGTTTCACGTTATTTTCTAAGAACAGTTTGAAATACAAGTTAATGTATGCTTATCCGACTTATGTTGTTTGCTGGCAGTTCGTGTGGAAGCCTGGAATACTGCTTCGACCAATGATAAAAGATCGACTGTGACACAGGTAATTTTATTCACGGCTAGCTTCAGTATCCCAGGTTATGTTCTACCTCTAGCAGAATCATTACATCAATACATAAAAGAAAACTAAAGAATAAGAATATGTAGTCCATGTTTACTAACCACACATCTTTGTTCTATGTACCACACTACAACCACAGAATAAACAAGAGTAACAGAAGCGACATGGAGTGTCGGTTCCTTTGATGTGCGCGAACTCGTGCTCTGATTGGCTACAGATGCTCCGCCATATTCAAAGTGCGTTAAAAAGTAAACAATGTATGCTGCATAGTGCTAATTTGGCGGAATTTCTGCTGATAATACTAAGGATATTTAACGAATTTGATTACGGAAATGATTGTGATTATTATTTTAATGATGGCTGATTTATATCTGCAATGTTCGACCAAGAAATGATCTTAAATTACACGCGTCTGTTAAAAAAACTGGTGCGCAGATGTATTTGTGAATGGCTATGAATGTTGAGTTCTGTATTTTGAATGAAGCGTTTGTTTGCAAGGTTAATTTTTTAAATGCCGAGAGGATAATATTTTGTTTGTGTGAAAGAATTTGGCACAAAACACGTATGGAAATTGTACGGCTGTGTAATAATGCGTGGATCAGATGCATATGAGCACTTGTGATAAGATGTACAGTACTTGTTAATAATAATAATAATAATAATAATCAGTGTACGTACTTTCCCCGTGATTTTTTTCGAATATAATCGTGGTCGTACGCCAAAATAATTGTCTCCTATTGCAAAGTCTTCCTCATTCAAATGCATGTGCTGCGAGTCTACTAAACTTGCAAATAGGAAGCCCTACGTTAATTTGGTCATAATCCTAATAAATAAAGGGGTTTAAATATTCTTATCCTCTTGTCTCCGATTATTTGAACAATTTATAGCAGAATAGCAGGTCGTGCCACAAGATTTCTTCTTCTCCATTTTCGAAAAACCATGAAACTATATATTCATACGAAAGATAAACAGAAATTAAACAGTCAAGAACTAAATCGTCTAATATTCCCAAGTTATATTTTCACTGAAAGCATCAATCAGTCCGCAATAAACGTATAGCAAGCTATCAACATCTATAGAAACAACGCACTGGAAACATGGCGTCCGAGTGTAAACAAAGAAATTACGAGTTCGTGAAATATCGGGATGTCACTTCTGCTATACCTTCCTTATTCTGTGCTACAACTGTTCTGAATAGTACAACACACATTTTTTTATCCATAGACAACTTAACCCTCACTGTTGAAATTATTCACGTCGTAGCATAGTATTTAAAACATGTAACGTGTCGAGATATTTCGATATATTACAACTGTAAAACTCCCACAATCCTGTAATGCGAGTGTACAAAAGTACGAAGGCCCGGAGACAATAACGCCACGAGGTGTGTATGCGCTAGTATAGTCCAGTGGAGTTTAACTTGTCGCCATATAATATGTCTCTACTATTTAGTAAAGTTAATCTTCAATTCGCGTACTGTATCATCACATATTTTTACTGACATGCAATATTAGCGTTATTTTTTCCAGCAGAATAGACTCCAAATGGCTGTACACTCGTCGGACGCTTATCATTATTCATTAGCCATAAATGTCTGGTCGGCCGATGAGAATGCAGCTGTCCAATAAATACAAGTATCATTGACCGCCTACAAAGCGAACCACACACGTAACTGATGTGACGATCGTGGCCAATGGAATCACATACTCTATACATATACAGGGCAGTGGAGTCTAGTTTGTCACCAAATAATAACGCGTAGAGACAGGAAGAGATCTCGAGTTCACTGACCTCTAGACTAGCCTCCTAGATTATCTATGTACTAAGTAAACAACAGCTGTACATTGGCTGTTCGCTGACAGTGAATGATTCTTTATTATTGGCTCAGTATCTCCCAGGAGGTGTTATAGGAGTCAAGGGCCAATTGTGAAAGTGACACTATCTTGCACTTGTTTGAATTCCAGGCTGTACCGAAAACAAAACGCGAATTTTTCGGGTCCCTAGTTATATGTCATAAATATTTTCACCCTGTCGCAGTACAACAAGCAATGTGTCGTTGTCGCTTAACTCGTTTTCTAAGTTATTCCCGGCAACAGCTGTCGTATAGTGGTCATACCACTCGTCCTCCCATCGTGGTGATACGGGTTCGATTTCCGTCGACATCGCTCCATATTTTGACTCATGCGAAACATAGCAGACGTTGCTGTTGGCCGAGGTTGTTTCTTGTGACACTCCTGTTTTTCCCATGCTTGCATTCATCTGATGCTCCATATTCACCTCACATCACCCTCGTCCCTGAGGGGCATGATGTCTGGTGGGGTTCTTAATTGTGTGTAAGGGGAAATAGGTGACCCCGGGGAACTAGGAGTCGAAGGACGGAGGGAGAAGTGGGTGCCCCTCTTGGTATCGACGTCCCGCGGTAGGATCCAAAAACCTCAGAAAGGTGATCCCCTGCGGTACAACCCATGGGTGGTTCTGACTATACAAGTCAAATGGTTCCTCAGACAACTCAGTGTTGTGTATAGTCACTGCTGGTCATCGCACACCTTGGAACACTCCACGCGACGCCCTTGGTTGCTACAGTTTGTCTCGTGTAACTTTTCCATATTTCGACATTTCTCTTCTGAGAAATGTACTTGGCAGTACCAGTGTTTGGAGATTTAAACCTACTTAGCTTCCTGGAAAAGCACGATCTCTACAATCTTGTTTACACACACACTTATCATAATTGAACTGTCAAAATGTGGAATACTTATATGAAATAGACTATAACTGAACATAATTCACTTAGCAACGTTTTATATGAGAGCTGGATTGGAAGAAGAGGCACGTTAGATTGGCCGCCATGGTCACCGGACCAAACCCCTCTTGAATTATTCTACTGGAGATACTTGAAAATAAAGGTCTTTGAAACCATTCCGAACTATGTCCAGGAACTGACATTCAAGGTATTTTTGACAAGTAAAAATAAACGAACTTTGCATTAGTATTATTTACTTCATCCACACCCAAGTTTATAACGTTTGCATATATTTTTGTTTGTTTGAAATTTTTACTTTCTCTTTCCTACCATTTAGACACAACCCTCGCCGATGAAATTGCAATGTTCATCGTGGACATAACAGTCGCGCGCGTCACATGAATGGGTCCGCTGTCGATACCATAGGTTTGTTTGCGCTGACGGTGAATAGATATGGCTCTCACGTCCGTCACTGGGGTAAAAACCGGCCGCCGATCGGAAACTAATTCGAAGTGACAGTGACGAGGGAGACGCGACGTTTCATCGAGTAATCCGTTGCGAATGGTATTTGGCACAATCTGAGATGTGGAACTCATGGCGAGATGTGACGTCAAACTCGGCATTGCTTCAGGCTTATTGAGAAAATTCCTTTTAAACAATTTTCCAATGGCCCTACAAGTGTCTCAGTACGTACAAACATTTTATACGTTACAGACTATGTCAGCCAATATCGGTATAACTATATATATTTTTGACGTGGTAGACACAGTTCTTTAGAACACGTATTTCAGTATAAAAATTGCACATTTTGATAAAAGTTGCTATACCACCCAGAATAAAATATACAAAAGAATCAAAAATCACAGTAAATATGAAAAAGTTTATGATACCATAAGCGGGTGTAACTTTGGGACACTTTTGCACTAGTTTTATTTTCCATGTCAACTGTGAGTAAATATGAATTAAATGTCATGAGGAAATTTATTATTCCGAATTTATCACAAGTAAATATTTATACAGGAATACCATATAGTTTTTGTAATGCTTCAAAGTCACCCCACGTGTCCAAATTCCCCCCCCCCCGCGTACGATATACAAATAAATACAGTTTAGACGTAATTACACATGCCCTGACACAGGATGTCCCTTTGAGGTCACTTTTAAAAGCTTACACATTGAGGATCGTTAAGGGCTCTGTGTACCAATGACACCCCTGGTGAATGTATGGATAGGGGTTTACATATTTGCAACCTTCCATAGCGTCACTTTCAAACTGAAGGTATTTTCAAAATTAGGTATACTATTATTTTCTTTTATTTAAATAATTTTTTTTTGTCTTGTTTGTACGGAATTTCCTAGTCGAGTTCACGAAAAATTTTCATCCAATTCAAAACTATGTTTTAAGTTTCAAGTCTTTAGCTCATTGCAAATTTATTTTAAATTCGATTACAAAATAAGTACAGAATTGACAAATGAAAGCAAATTATTAAAAACGTGGTACAATATGGATCACAATTGTTTAAGTGACTAACTTCTCCCACCGAAACGATCCAGGTTCAGTTGATGGCGGATTTTCGCATGGGGAGATCGTACCGGACAATGCCTTTGGTGGGCGTGTTTTCTCGGGGATATTCCATTTTCTTCCGTCGCTTCGTTCCAAAGCTGTCCCATATTCGCTTCATTTCATACCTTCCCAATGCTAAACATCTCGTTGCATAACAGCTTACTAAAATGTCTTTATTCACTAAGAACAATAACCGACCAGTTCTACAACCACAGAATATTCACTATAGGCCATTCACAATAAAGTGAGCACTGAACAAAGTTTTCTTTCAGCCGTTTTGCAGCCATATTTACTATTTTTAATATGGAAACTTCCATGTAAATAAAAACCAGTGTAAACATTTCAACACTTTCAAAAGTTAACGTCTATTGGCCCAATAAAACATATTTTTAATTAATTACAAGTTCTGCTGAGAGCTCAGTTCATAGTGAACTGCCTGTAGTACTCTTTATCTCACATGGCAAAATACCACGACCTAAATATTTCAGAAAGTAGTGGGCAATGATTTTTCAAGAAAACTTGCCCGTTGGCGGAAATTTACGAATTCACAATTCCATAGCAACTATTATTTCTTGATTTAGTGAAAAATTTGTGGACTTACGTAATCGCAGTGCTGATGTCTCAGAAAAACAAGAGTGAAACAAGTTGAAAAAGCCAGAATGGCTTGTCCCGACTAGCTTGTATGAGAGAAACTCCTATGTTCTGTGTTTTCGTCGTTATTTCGTCTAGTCTCGTGTCTGCAACGTAATCATTGGATCATCCTCTTTTGTATGTAAAATTGTCATCGTCTTAGTTGTCTGTGCTGTCTTATTATGGTGTACTGAGTTTTTTTTTTTTCAGTTTCATATATATTTTGGTTTTTAGTTTGTTTTGTGTTTTTATTTTTTTTTGTCCCTTCTGTGATTTGACACTATTCCTCTTGGAATTTATTTTGTTTTGCTGGGTTGACTACAATCAACTCGACTTGTATTTATCATATTGATTTTTTTTACTGTCGTTCTTCTGAGACGACGTTGCACAACAATGGTGTATGTCCACCATTTTTCACTTAACCGTTTACCACCATTGTAAGAATTTTCACGTGACTGTTCGGAATTTAAAAAAAAAAAACAAGACATTCTTTCCAAACTTATGGACGGCACTGAGTCTAAGCACGAGATAAACAACATTAAAGCAAACGAGGGTCGTATACGAGGACTGTGTATTTTCCACGTGACTAACTTCGCACTCGGAGTTGAAGACATTCAGAGACCACAGCGACTTCGGTGGCTTGGGACGTTCACTCCATCTTACTTATCCACCAAACTAGTGTCCCGAAATTTCTCGCCACACGGCGGGAGGTAGTATCTGTCTCGACAAGGTCTCGCTGACTTGAGATGCCTTGTTCTTGAATTTACATGGTAAGGCGCGCTCCAGATAAGAGCGAAACGTTGTCGCGTAATGTTCACATATCGCGAGAAAGGTCAGGCGAAATTGCTTGTGTAATGCTGAGTTTTCATCTCTCAACATTCCGACCTTCTTTTAAATGCGCTTCAAAAACGACCTTCCCAATTAAGTTGAAGATTCCCTGCCTTATCTCTCTCGTTTTAGCCTACTTTCCGAAGGGAAAAATTGGCTTATGAGATCACACTCTTATCTGTGTATATGTTGGTGCGTGTGTGCGTGTGTCACCCTAAAAAATTTGAACGCATTGACTGAATTTCACCACACTTGACTTAATAATCTGACTTGACTTTTACGTATTTCGATCATTCTATGCAGATATTTTCCAAAATGCGGTCATTTTAACATTTTTTTTATACTGGACATCTACGGCACCATCTGTTATAATTTCTAAAATTCGGTACACACATCGTACTTAATAAGATATGTATTTTTGTTCATGCCGTGTTCATATTTTCAAAATGTTGAACATTTGAGCATTAGTTAAACACGCGAGATAGACCTACCTGAAGAACTCTGAACACAAATAGTATGTACGAATGGGACATGAGTTTTAGTTTTTTTTTTTTTTTCCTTCGTGTTTCGTATTTTCATAACGGCGGCCATTTGAACAATTTTACACACACGAGATATCTCAAGAAGCATATAGACCAATCAGAATATCATCAAACTCGGTACACATATAGTACACAGAGGTAATTTGACTCTTAAGTACTTTGTTCATGCCGGGTTCATATATTCACAATTTTCTCCATTTGAACATTTTTGAACACACGAGACGTATAAAAAGTCTTATTTAAAATTTAGTTGAACTCTATACAAATATAGTACTTCGTAATGTAATTTGACTTTAAAAAGTACATTTGCTCACGTTGTGTTTCTAGTTTATAAATGGCGGCCATTCTAAGCTTTTCTGATTCAACAAGATGTCTGAACATCAATTTTTCACAATTTAAGCAAACTCGGCACACATATAGCTATAACCAACGCGACGTAACTTAAACGTATTTCATTCATTTCATTCATCCGTATTTTCATAAGGGCGGCCATCTGAGCAATTTTTGAACATACGAGATATTTCATGAACCATTTTATGGAATAATCAATCTCGGGACTATAACAGTCGTTAGTATAAAGTGACGCTACTTTCATGTGCATCGTTCATGCCGTGGTCAAATTAATATTTTTACAATGGCAGTATTATTTTGTACGGTTGAACAAACAAGACATACAATGTTATGTACATATATCACAATTTCATAAAATCGGTACACATTTAGTACTTAGTGAATTTACTTGGGTTTGTGTATTTTGTTCGTCATGTTCAGATTATTCTCACAATGGCGGTCATCTGAATAATTATTATTTTACCACACTAAAAATGTGAGAAACTTACTAAGGGGAGATGACATTTCCATATCTTGGAATTGCCGATATCGTATTCTTACGACGGCAGCAATTCGAACTTTTTTTTTTTTTCAACACCCGAGATATCTTTAGAACCGTGTATAATAATTCCAGCAAACTCGGTACACACACTGAAAAAAAGAGTATAGTTGTAGGTACCATACTTCTGTTAAAATAGGGACAACAAAACAGTTCAGTTGTAGGTACCATACTTCTGTTAAAATAGGGACAACAAAACAGTTTGGTTGTTGGTACTACTCTGGACAGTTCCTTCAACAATCTGTTTTGTAGAAGTTACCATCTGGTTTGTAAAAGCAACGAGGCTTTTGGTTTCTTCTACAAAACAGATTGTTGAAGGAACTGTCTAGAGTAGTACCAACAGCAAAACTGTTTTTTGTCCCTATTTTAACAGAAGTATGGTACCTACAACTATTCTCTTTTTTCAGTGCATGTAATACTTATGCCGGGCTCATGGTTTCACAGCGGTGGCAATCTGAACATTTTTTGAACATGTAACTTCCATAAAACTCGGTACACATATAGTTTATGCTTAGTGAGCTGACATGATTTGTATGTATTTCGAACTATTTCTCAGAATTTAATCAAAGTCGGCACACATTTTTTTTAGTATCTAGCCGATTACCAAGGGTTTTATGTATTATTTTAATACCTTGTTCATATGCTATATAAAAACCGGTTAACACGTTTTTTCCACTACGCGAAATATCAGGATTAAAGTTTTTCATAATGTGTTTGTAAACTCAATACACAAAGTAAAGTGACTTGATCACCCTCATGAATCACATAATGTATGTATAATGTTGCATACATATTTCCCTAATTGCTTGTCCTCAAGATTGCACTCCCGCCGGGTTAGCACATATTTACTACATAACCTGTATTATTATTATCTAATCATATTACTAACTTAATAATAGCTTATCCTTACTGTTCTTATATTAATCTACTGGATAACCATTGCTTAAGTTTGAAGAACAGAGAGTAGCTGTAAATAAATACACTGCTCAAAACAATTAGAGTATCGATAAAAATGGGGATCAGACGTAAAGAATTGGAAGATGAAACTATACTGTGGTCAGAGGCAGTAGGATATGCTTGTTATTTACCAGGGATGGAATATGTCATCAGTCAGACAGGACAGAAACAAAACGGACACGTATAATACAGAAACTGTCCTTTAGTATAGGGTAGTATGAGTCTCCCAGGAACGGCTTATGCTGCACACTCATACGTGTTTTCGAAAACTCCCGAGCTAGAGTAGGGTAGATTTTTGTTAGTCACGTGACCAGTTTTAGTCGATCACCACAATCTTGATGAAAGTCTATTATTCTGTTCAAGGTTTTGAGATGGCGGGATCCAAAAATGCAGTCACATTTTATACCAGTTAAATATTTTGCTAAATGCGACATCAACACCACATTATTTACAAGTTATTTGTAGAAGCACGAGCTTTCGCGTATTAATTTGGTATCAGTCTAGACTTCTCAGTCCTATACACACTCTGGCCAAATTCAAATATCCATTGGCTCCTAACAGTACAAGTGGGTAGCCCCACGAATATTTTATTATTTACTACTGGCTTGCAATCTCCAAAGGTGTGTCAAAGCAGCTGCATATATATATATATATATATATATATATATATATATATATATATATA
>PNEQ01017422.1:33057-64200 GCA_003012365.1 Medauroidea extradentata | reverse complement strand
TCCTTTTGTCTTGCAGAGATGCCTAGGAGAAAACACCTGGTCGATGTGTAAAGAGGGCAATCCTTTTGTGTTAAGGAAAGCACATGTGGTGCATCTGAAGCCCTTTCACGCCCGACCATGAGTCATTGTGTTGTTTTGTGCATGTCACTGGCCAGTGCAATGTGTGTAAGTGTTTTATGTGTTTAATGTATTGAGAAGTCAATGTTATGGAGTACTCCAAAGGAATATTGATCACCATGGTGCTATTATATATAGAGATATTTAAATAGGGTTTAATGTGTTTGTGATGATTTGATGAACCCGAATGGTTTTTAATGTTCAATGTAAGTGGTTTTTGGAGTGTGATATGCAAGGGAATGTGTATTTCTGGGAAATAGGTTCCTGTGAACTATCACTATTTTATAGGTGTCGGTGGAACCGGCATATACATAGCTTTAATGTGAATTTGTATGTTTATTATTTAAGAGGGTTTTGTGCATAATGGTATGACTCACTATGTGCGCTCGAATTGTGAAGTGATGTTATTGTATTAATACTCATAATGCTTTGTTCTGGTTTTATGAAGGGTTTTGTATTAGGATCTAGTGCATTGTGTAGAGTGCTGTGTGGAGCTGCTGTATGAGTGGATTTTGTTTGCCCGTCTATAGGAGTTGATAGGGTGGGGGGTTGTGCGATCACCCTTAATTACAGTGCTTTCTTTTAAGAGACATTACGTTGATTCCCGAGTCCAGGTTGGGTATTGGATTCTCTAGAGGGTTTCTTCTTGGTTTTCCCGAGGTCTCAAGGATCTCGGCTAGAGTGATTAATTGTGGAAGCCCCAGTTGACGGTGCCAGCGCATTCCCTTTCCTCTTCGGACCTCCCACTCCACTGGCCATGGAGGGGTAGGCCCGGGAGGGGAGGGGGTGGTCTGGTTCCGTCGACTGGCGGTAGGGGCGTGCACGTCGGCAAGTCGAGCTGGCGGCCGCTCAAGCAAGAGAAACTCACTTTTGTGTCGAGCGTGGACGAGGAAGGGTCTAGGAGGGGAAGCCTTCCTCATTGTGAAAAAAGTGGATTAACGAGTGCTGCCGGATGGTAACCAGGACTTCCTGTGGGCTCTCTGCATCGCTTGGCAATGTGGGAAATTGCAATACCGTGGGACATTGCGGTTGTGTGGTGAGTCCGCTTAAGTGACGGCGTTAACATCGAGAAATGGGTGAGTCTCCCCTAATTGTTTCTGAGCCGGCGCATTTGTCGCCTTGAAGGTCCACCGAACTGGGGCAAATAGCAAACATTTAGCTTCCCTTTTTCCCTGTATGTCAAGCGAAGCCGTTAGCGAGACCGGGAGAGCCGCATAACGGCAAAAATGCTAAGGTGCCTGGAATTACGCAGGCCGATGAGCTGGTGAAAATTTAATGTCGCCCTCAGACAAGGAGATTGTCTTCTAACCTTCTGATTTCCCGAAAACTGCTGGAAACTAAATGCGTATGAATGTTATGCGTGTAGTTAAGGTTTTGTGGTGGAAAACTCAATGCGTATGATTGTAATTATAATAAGTATCAGGCCCTTTATTGTATATGTGGTGGGCAGTTGACACGATTTAAGAGTGTGTAAATTTGAACTGTGCGCATTTAGCACGAAGCCCAATTGGATGTATGCTTAACATTGTAACGTCTTGTAAATTTGAAAAGTACCTGAATATATTGGTGATTAGTGATTTTGCCCGAGTTTTCTTTGTTCAAGAATGCTGTTGACAAACCTTACCCTTGCAGCCTACATCTATAAGAATAGGTACGAGTTTTGCTGAGTCTTGCCCTGTTTGTGTGAGCTTATCCGTGGGGTTAAGCCTTCGGAGTGTTTGTTTTTTAAGGCCTTCAGCTGAATAGAGTATATTGGGCCATTTAACGGCTCAATTTAACAAACTCGGGAATAACGAAAACAGAGACTAAATGAAAGGATTTTTAGAACTATCAAAAAAATAACCAAAAATGTATTAACTAAGTAACTTTGATAAAATAAAAAGTGTACTGTAAGCCTATTAAAAATACGTTTACTGGCCACGGTATACTAATTTTTTCTCCGTAGATAATGTTAAAAACCATCTGCGAGAAACAAAAAAAATTGTTAAAATTTGTTGAAAACTTTGGCCACGGGAGTGACTTTGAGCTGAGAGCACAAGGCCGAGCAAGCAACGCTGTGTTGCATAACAAACGTGCCTAGATCCTCATCCCAGTGGCTGGCAAGTGAGCGAGCATCTAGATACCCAGTCCACACAGCGTGGCAGCGGACAGCACAGGTACTAATTCATAGATAGAGCCAAAAACAGTAGAGAATGATACCGGACACGGAGGTGTTTTTCTGGCGAAAACTGATAGCAGCGCTCCACGCGGACCAGTGTGCAAAACTGTTTGTTTACATGGGCGGGAATTAGCTTATGCAAGTTTTTGGATGGTAAAAATTTACGTTTTGTGTCAAAGTTACTTGAAATATTTATGTTTATTGCATGACGGAAATAATAAAGATTCTAAATATGGTGTTCGTAATAGAATTTGTGCCATCTGTGGCTGTAAAAATTGAATAATGCTGCCTCGTTCAGAAGGAGCATTGTAGGTATATTTTTTGTATTTACAATAAAACTGTTGCTTTTTATTCGCGTTTGCTACTTTCTTGTATAACTAAAACACGTTGGTTAATATATTAATTGTTCCGGGATAGCTCCAAATCCAAATGTCCGTGCAAAATTATGTTGAGTGTATGATAAAGTATGCCTACTAGTAGTTGGCCACCAAACACCTCAAAGTGTAACCTTTAAATTCACCTGTACGTTACTTAAGTTGTGAAATGAATTTAGCCCCGGTATAAAATATGGTGTATAGTTAAGCACATGTAATTCCACGTAGACCTACATGAAAGCTTTAAGATTTAGGACACACACAATTTTGCTTGTTAGGCTATATGGTCAATAATTACAGTAGGCCTAAAATACTTAATAGTACAGTACGTAATAAGCCTAATTCAGTTTTGTGGTTCTAGTTATTTTTCTTTTATAGCCTTTTTTATAGTCATTTGTAAAATCTCACAAACTTTAATGTCCATGTTTTGTTATAGCTACAAGTATGAGTTCATAAAACATGAAGATCAGATATAGAGGTGTAAGCTTACCTGAAAAGACATGAAAAAACTACATGGGAATGCAGTGGACTCTTCATGAAGACATATTTTGGGAATCCTAGGAATAAAGCCAGGAGGTATGCATCATATGGGACTAAATCATTTAGATTTTGATAGCTTAACTGTTATTCATAACATTTTACAATATTAAATAATTTTTATTAACAGCTTGGCCTGTGAGTATTATATTAATGATGTTGAAATCAGCTAAAGTAGTTCACACTGGGAAAGGGAGGATTGGAAGGTAACAGTGGAGGGCTGGCAGCTGCAGACCAGCGAGTCTTACATCAAATACTGGAAAGGAGTTGGTGACTGTGAAAGGGGTCGGAAAGTTTAGAAGGGGACTGAGGTGGTTACTGCTTGCCAACAGACGGTTGCCCAGATATAAGTTGTTGTTTTATTATTATTTGTCTGATTTTACTTTTAATGAGCACTTGCCCTTAGGCTCTTTGAAGGAAATGATTTGTTATTTAAGACACCAATTTTCCTATAGTAAACAAGGAAATACTGAAAAACTTACCAGGATTGCTCCAGGTCTGGAAAACTTGGAAAAGTCAAGAATTTGACAGTGGCGAGGGAAAAATTACAAATTTCAGGGAAACAGAAGTTGGTGTCTGGAAATTCAAATGTATAATACTGTACATACTTTCCGAGAGATTGCTATATGAGGGTATAGTAACTTAAATGTAGGCTATGAATAGAAAATTATATTGGAAGTGATGCTACAAGAACTCATTTGTGAAACAACTTGTGTGTGATCATTTGTCATTACTGTGTACTCTATTAATTTTTGTTTTAGCATGTTATAACATATGGGAGTACGTCTCTAAGATAGGTCCAGCGGTTTGGGCTGTGCGTTGATGAGTGTGTGTGTGTGTGTGTGTGTGTGTGTGTGTGTGTGTGTGTGTGTGTGTGTGCACGCGTGTGTCAGTCAGGACACTTCGTTTTATATATTAAGATTAAAAATGGCACATTTCAAGTTCTTGTTTTTTTTAGCCTATAATGTGTATAACAGATGTATACAGATGGTTTATGTGTATAGCCTTTCAACAATGCTTAATTTATACTCTACCAAGCATGACTGCAGAACTTCCAATATGGATGACCTATCTGTCTTGCAGTCAGTAGTAGAAATAAATTTTATGACAAAGATTTCTTCCCACTTGTATACAGTATGGCAATATTGCTGTTGTAGAAAACGTTTTGAAACATCATGCCCATGAAAAATTTTGTTCTACATATAGTATTCTTAGCAAATGGACAATGTGTTGCAGGCACCCATCTTCATGCAAGTCTTCCAGTTCGCGGTGAGGGGACACTTCTGTTACAACTAACGGCAGCACAGAACAAGCTTCAAGCAGCTCAAGAAACCATTTCTGAAGGTAGCATTATGTGTAGCCTATCAAGCCAATCTGCCTGTAATTTTTATTTTGTTTAAATTATATCAAGTCCTGAAACCAACAGTAGCAGGCTGTGAACTTTTCTTCCTTTGGGTCCAAAGTGCTTTCACCATTTTTGTTCCCTTATTGTACAACGTTACAGCTTTATTTTGAATTAATCACTATAGGATACGGTGGGTCTGTGTTTCGATTCACATGGAAAAGCATATTCTCAATTTTCTCATTTGCTTTACTGCATGCAGGTGACAGATACCTAGTTACTATTTTACCTATATCAACACATACCTGTAGCCTATATCGTAAAATCACAATACATTATTTTATTGGAGAAAGTGGAAGCCGGAAGGCGCTCTGTTCTTTTTGTAATTATTGTGTTTGAAGATAAATTCCACCTTTTAAAGCCATCTCTTAAAGAAAAACAATGAATATCCTAATTAACATAGGATTAACTAATATTTTTTATGGGCTAGTCTTGATAAAGTTAACAGCAACACCTTTGAAACGTTGCTTGCACAAATCTTATCAAATTGACAAAGGGGCTAAAGACTGCTCGCAAACTAAAGCGGAAGCCAACATTGGCCAAAAACATGAAGTTATTTGGTCGGTGTTTTAATTTTATGCATACATGTTTAATTTGTAATACTGTGTACTAGTTCACACTCATTTTGGAAGTACTACAGTATTAAGTTGCTCATCAACATAACGTTTCCAGTTCATTTATTCAATAATCCAACAAATGTATGCCTATTAAGGTTGCAAGATTAATTCAGAATGCTGCTTACATAAGTTCTTAAAAAATTTTTTTTAGTTTTTTTCATACATTTAAAGGTGTTTCGGAATAAAGTGAGCACTCAAAAAAGCCCTGATTAATTTCTATTTTCTGCCAGTTTATATCTTTCTGCTACATGTAAACATCAACATTGCCATGTGCTTTTATTTACATAGGCTTGTACAATATTTACATCTACGTTACACTGCTCCGATAAATTTTAGCTACAATATGTACTCATTAAATGCACGGGTGTTGAATATGTGCTATACTCGGTAGTAATCTTAGTTATAAATACCTGCGAGTAAACGTCTTATAACACTGGTTTCTCTGCGTCTACTCTAACGGCTCTGTTACCGTTACGAATCTCGTAAATGCATGCACAGTATATTCGAACTTTTAAATTAAAACCGCCACTAAAAACACACACGACACACGCAACTCAAGAATTCAAGTTCCGTTCAGCATACTGTAATGAACGACGACGTACGTAAGGAGAAACAATAAATAACGTATTTTCTTAATGTGTGAAACAGGAGGAAAAAATGCTGTTTCTATTTCCAGATACTCCGGCTGGCGACCATAAAACAAAACAACTTACATTACTAATGACTTCACATAATTTATCAATGATATTCATGAACAGTCACTTCTAATACTTTATGTGTGTTTATCAGAAACCGATATTCATTACGTAACGGACAAACAAACTGAATGGCGCAATTCGCTTCCAAGCGGCGAAAACCTAACTCTAGTGCCATCTGTCGGTGAAATTTTAAGCTACCTCTGTGGCGCGAAGAGTTAGCGGCGTCTGCCAACGACAATCGACTCGGTTGCGTCGCTTTCTGCTGCCGCAAATTAAATAAAAATGTACAGTCAGCAGGTATGTCAGTAAGAACTTAAATAAATTATTTTTCAGTATATTAAATACAGAGAGGTCGTTTGCAATTGATGTTGATTCACTAATGCTGTGTTCAAATAAGAAAATTCATGGAACTACATGCAGTTATTCGCTACCAACCATACATACAAACAATAATGTAACTGTTGTTAATGTTGACTTATATGCAGTAACGGCTAGTGATTTTTTTCAAAGGTTAAATCTTTAGTGCTCACTTTATTCCGAATGGCATAATATATATAAATTGCGAACTGTTACTATTTTAGTTAATGGTTACCATCGAGGTTTTGAAAAATGTCACTATTAGTTTACATTTGGTACTTGCAGAAAAAAAAATCGGCTCGCCCTAATTGGAGGGTGGGGGGAGAAGGGTTGTGAGTGCGCGTGTCTGTGTGTGTGCATGTGTGTCTGTGTGTGTGTGTGCATGTGTGTGTCTGTGTGTGCATGTGTGTGTCTGTGTGTGAATGTGTGTGTCTGTGTGTGTGTGAATGTGTGTGTCTGTGTGTGTGTCTGTGTGTGTGTGCATGTGTGTGTGTGCGTGTCTGTGTGTGCGTACATGCACGTGCATGCGTGTGTGTGCAAAAATTGCTGTGATCGCGTTGATCCCCTATTTTAAGTAAAAGTTTCATTATCAGTGGCATTGTAACATGTAACATAACAGAACTACAGTTGAGCGTTGAGCCGACATTTCAAGCAGTAGGTGTAAGTGAAAAGACAGTGTGTAATATTGCCAGAGAGTCTGTGAAAGCAGAAAAAGACGGAACTGCCACTTCCACTACGGTAAACATTGTCCATGACAAACGAAGACTGAACTTGACGACTCTAATAAAAGCATTGTGCACCAAACGTTTCTGGAATATTACAAAGTACACCACGAAATTCCTACTTTGCGTAAACTTCTAAACCTGAGAGCCGCACAACAGACATAGCAGACAAATCTACTGATACGGCTGATGAATGTCCATTAGATGCAAACTTGTAATGCTTTACTCAATGGTACGCCAATCTTCATCTTTATTACTTTTATTTAGTATCCATGCATTATTCACTCTTCCCACTGGTACAGTATTAGCAGCTCCTTCCCCTTCCCTCTATAATACTTGTGCTAGTCGCTGACCTGGACCAGCAGAACAATTTACATGTTTATTACGATTCCCACAATCTATTGTGCTTGTGCACTGAATGTACTATGTGCCAGCCCGTTACCCCCTGCACTACTCCCCTTCCTTACCTACAAGTCATCATCATCATAAAACAGCGCACTCACTTCTCAGAGGTAAAGACCGGTCAGACGGGGAGTAGATACTGCCACCTCTCTTGCTTGTAGAAATGACAGCATACAGATTTCTTCACGTTTCTTGAGAATAATGACTGATTACCCCTCCAACTCCAGACCTCCCTCAATAACACGGATAATAGTAACTCTGACAGTTTCTTTCCCCTTTTAGTATGAGTTACCGAGGGTTCACTGTATGCTGTTTCCAAAAGTATGGAATCATCGTACTTTATTGCTTACGACACAGTACAGTACTTCGGATAAATGTACAATACTACATGTATCATACACATACTGTATACGATACTGAAGGTGTTCATGTCATGTTTCATTAGAACAGTGCTGGAAATTGTACGATTTTAAGATGGCACATTGAAAATCTGTAAAATTTTAACTGCTTCCGTAAAACTGTAACACTGTATCTTGTTATTCCGTACAAATTACAGGAGGTCTGTAAATGTTTCAGAGGTCTGTAGATATAACAAACTGTATTTGAAAAGAAATTTGTTTAAATTTACAGAGCGTGTGCCATAGAGGTGACAACATAAAATGAACAGTAAGCTGTGACTGGCCAATCTAACAAAAACAGGGTAACCACACCAACAGAACTACATTCGTTTCCTTAATCCTTCATACTGTTCGACTGGACAATTCAGAATACAGCATACGAAATTATATGTGAATAGTTTAATGTCCAGCATATCAAATCACACACCAACTTGCATAGGTTAACACCAACCGACATAAGTCTAATAGCCTGAAAAGTTAAAAAATTTCCAGAAAAGGTCCCTGGAGATACTGTGCAGGTCATGGTGTTACAGGCGGTAGCAGCATGAACAGCAGCTGACCTGCAAGGCGGGCACATACACCGGCTGACGTCGGTTAGGAATGGAGAGTGGCCAGCATGTGTATGAAGAGGCTCATAAAATGACCTACAATGCATCAGGCTGAACGAATAAAAAAATATGTGCCTTGTATACCACATAACCACAACAGGCCTACCACAGATTACAGTACAAGTGTTATAATGGCTTTTACTGATAATACATACAGATTTCATAAATAATGAAAAAAAGATGGAGGATTTAAAAACACTGGACTTGCAGCCAGCTTCCTGACTATGTGAAGCGTGCTTCATGATATCAGTATGCCGTAGCTACACCACCCACAGCTGCTGCCCCTCCCCCTCCTCTTTTTCCGTACTTTAGTGGGACACGTATAGCTGTTTTCCTTATTGCTACTTTGTGGTGTGACCCTGTGCAAGCACGTGTCCTCCCTGCTGTAGGTTTAGCATTAGTTGGTAAAGCACTCATCTCAGGGATGATTCGTGGGTTCGGGCCCAAAACAAACAAGAAAAAGCGAACCTTTCGATGATCACAGGTTTTATTTTTCATCTACAAACGGCCCCACACTTTTTTACAAGCATGGAACCAGTTCGTTATACGGGGCATGAATTATGAAAGGAATTACAATTCTTGATTGCAAAGCATGTGGCTTTTGGTAATCAAGTTATTTAAGAGTTCTCGAGTGTCGTACCATTGAACCTTTATCGGGAAAGCCATTTCTTTCTCAGCCACGTGGACAATCTCCATTTTGCGTGGAGCTACAAAGTTTACTGTTAACTTCACTATTTTTTACATTTCAAACAAATCCCCACGGTTCCAAAGCTACACAAGTTACATTACTATCCTCACACCCATATCGTCTGACTTCGGCGATGCCAAGCATCTCTCTTCACTCCGCCCGAAAACGTACATCTACTCATCACATGAGCCACTCCAACACTGGGCCGAGTAAAATGTCCTCGCAAGCCATCAAGACAGCAGGCCAAGAAGCCACCCCCCACTACTGTCGCCGAAAACTCCCTTAATTCACTCTGTCCAAAAAACAAATAAAATACACTTTAAAATTTACATAAAAGAATGGTAACAATCAGAAAAGCAGTATTTTGTTTAAAACTAGGTAAACTCCTACGTTCCTGGATACATCCCTCCTTTGCAGTGGAGCAATACGTTTGCTTAGAGGGCAGTCACCTTTCTAGTTCTTCCATTCCCAGAATACAGCACATTCCTGAGCTTTGTTCACCCTTGTCTGGCGCTACCCTGTCATGCCCCTAATCATTTGGAGAGACCTGTAAGCTACAAGGACACTACAAATTGCAAGTAAACCTTCTGCCTGTGATTTTACAAAGAAATATCAAAAGAAAAAAAATGGCAAATTGAATAAGGATTAAAATGATACCTGACACAGGACTCTATATTAAGATTGACTTTACTGATACCGCAACTGCCATGAAGTTAACTATAAATTCAACTACTGTACATACTGTATAGTGCATCCTCGTGTATGGTGAGGACCATGACTTTTGCAACAAGTTCCAGGGAAAAAAAATTAAGTGCCTTGCTAGCATGTAAAAAAAATCATGGGAGTAAGACCGTGAAGCAGTTCCAGGGAGACTATGGAGGATTGGACAGGGGAGAGGAGAAAGGAAGGAAGGAAGGAAATGTGGCTGACAAAGAAAAGAGAGAGGAAAGATAACATTCACACTGGCTAGAGAGTGATGGTGGCTGAGAGGATGGAAGAGAACCTAAAGGAAGGGGGGGGGGAAGCTTGCCTCACCCTTGTCCATAGCTATATCTATAAATAGCCTGCCATTGTCGCTTGCTGCCTGCAGCCAGCTCAAGCATGTGTATGTTTGTGCACACCTACACAACAGTCCCCCCTCCCTACCTCTTGGCGTATTGTATGTCTGCCACTTCCAGCATGTCCCGCTCCCCCCTTCCTCTTCCTGATAATGTGTCATGGCAGCAGAGCAGGCTTGCCTTTTTTATTTACTGTCCAGAGCTGTGAAGAAAAAAAAGCACAGGAATGCTGCAGGGGGTGGCTACATGCAGAGGGCTGTGCTGGCCCCAACCATCACCCTGCCTTGCCTTCCCTCTCCTAGGAGGGGAAAAAAAACCAGTGTCACCATTTTTATTCCTTTCTTCCCCCATGGAAAGACAGCTGATCACGAGACATCAAAATTAACTTCTCATACTGCTTCCCTCCCCCCCTCCCATGAACTTTAGTTTCTGCCACATCAAACAAACAAACAAAAGTTTTTGCAACGGCAGTTGCATCACTTGCAGGGGGAGGGGCAGGAAGGGAGGGACGATGAAACAGGAAGGGGGGACGACGAAAAGGAAGAGGAGTAATGATGATGGAGGAACTGGGGTGGTGAGCACATTCTCTCTCTCTGCCTCCCACTCTTGACACCCACTACTTTACAACAACTCCTCCCTCCCCCCTTCAGACAAAAGCCTTTTTTTCAATGTATTTATTATTTATTTTCTGTGTATAGTGCGCATCCCTGAATATTTATCAGTTGTTTTGGAATAAAATTGCACACTACACGAGTAAATATGGTAACTAAGTGTAAGTAAACAACAAACAAAATAAAAATAGAAGTTATTAAGTTTTACATAGTCTTCCTCACCCAGAGTATGCATTACATGGCTTAAATGTTCCCGTAACAAATCTTACATGAAGGTGGAAATAAGTTAGCTCTGGCTGCCACGCCTATAGTACTAACATTAAAAAAATGCAAGAAAATGAAATTACATTGGTATAAACTGTATAGATCCTTAAGTGCAGGTGACTTCTTGGCACTATTAGTTCACAGCTGCACGTGGTGATTACCTAACCAAATTTAGTAGACTCTAGGAAAACAATATAATCTCGAAACACAAAAGAAATGTAACTTCTGAAGCACCATCACACATGCGACTAACAAAAGCAGTGTGATAACCAGCTTCCTTTTGACCGCAAAGCCGGGCAACGACTCCATACTGTGGGCCATAAGCATGTTTGTTCCAGCTATCCCTGTCCTCACTCAAATACTTACTCCAATAACTGGATGTAACTTTTGTGGTCCTGACATGTTGGCAGCTTTTAAGTGCAAACTGACACACCTTCTTGTGGGATCGTAAGCTTTTAGTAAAAAAAAAAATTACAAGGAGAAAAAAAATCAAAGGCACTTGCCTTAGGAACACACTTCCAATAAAAGGTACAAAAAAGAAAGAAAAGAGGTTTGGGGAAGCCAGTTACTACACAGTGCCTTTAATCTTTCAGCCGTTGTGACGCCTTTAACACAATCTTCCGCTTTGTAGACTCACCCCACTAGCCATTCCAAGTAAGCACACTTCTGTCAAAATTAACCACCACCACTTTATACGGCCAGGATCAGTATTTCTGTAGTCATTTAAGTTAATTGTGCTTTCAGCGACAACTTGTATTTTCTGCTTTGGTTTATTGATGATTTTTAATTACGAATTTGGATTGCAACTTAAGATTATGGCTTTGAATTATGACTGGATTAAAACTTGAACTCAAAATAAATAACTGCAGTTAAAACAGGAACAAGTGAGGCAGCAGTTGACAAAGTCATTATTAACTGAACTGTTTTAGAGACCCCATAGGTAATGTAGACATGCTGCCGTTAAAAGGGCACTAGTAGCTAACACAGCATAGAACAAAGACAGTGACAATATTTAAATTCCGTTGGAAAATACTTTTATCCCACAGTTTCTTATAAAAAAAGGACGTGTTCACGATAAATGAATGCATGGGTTACAAGGGTGTTAGCAGTACCTGTAAATTGTAAAACATTTCATAAATTAATAGGGTTTCAAATATGACATACCTATATTGCCAACGTTTTTATGTCAATATTGTATTTACCTGAATGTAAGGTGACCTCCGATATAAGACCAACACCCCCCCCCCCCACATATTTGCCCTTTGGTAAAAAGAAAATTTTAATTTCGCCACACATACTTATCAACAGACCCAGACAACAAACTTAAAAAACAAACATGGAATTCTTCTTAATACACATGCGCCTAACTATAATAGGAAAAAACTTGACCTGTCATCAAAGCAATATATTTTTGCAACGTCTCTACCTATGTATAATTTTGGTTGCAGCATTATTGCTATGCATTTTTGCATGCCTAACCATCATTAGTTTAAATTTCACACTGTAACTACAACATTCAAATTTTCTTTGCTGCGATGCCGACCAACTTATTTTCTTAAAGTGCTCGGTCGTTACTTAACATGTGATTTCATTTATCGGATGGCCTAACCTCAATCACTAACACGTGATTTAATTTATCAGAAGGCCTAACCTCAATCACAAATTGAAAAACATTTGTGATGAGAAAAACAAACATACACACATTCCCAAATATGACATCAGGTTGGTCATCATCATAGAAAAGAAAGTCCAATGAATTATGGAACAACATTTTAAGTTTGCATGCACTTGTGCATGTAACAGATCACGTTCTATGCACGTGCGAGCATAATGGAGCATGTCCTAGATTACAAATTAACACAACAAAAATTTTGGTAATGGAACCTAAAAATCGTTTGAAAGTTTAAGCTGCAAGCTGCGGAGTTGTATGATGTTACAAGGATTGCGTATTCCACCAATATTAATGTTACTGGTAAAGGAAAAAAATTATTTTTGGCCATGAATTACAAAAATTAAGATATTTACACCATCATATAAGACAGACATGTAGTAAAAAGTTTTCTTATGCGCCTGCAAAAACTGTATAGCCTATTAATGTCTGTATATATTATTTTTTATACTAGTTTCAAGATGTTTGCTTGCAGTATCATAAGCGATTACAACTTCAGTTTGTTGCAACCAAATAAGCAGCTATCATTTGAACTTTTTAGATGTTTGGGGTAGGAATAAAAACCATAAGTAACAAATATTATATAAGTTACTTATACATGTTTGTTTATTTTTGGTAGTGCCCTTAAATATTACAGTACGCCAATTTTGAGCATATCTCGGTGAGTATACAAGAAATAATCTTTAATATTTAATGTTTGTATTAACTGACCATCTGTTGAGTAGGTAATTCATTAATGTAATCTGAAGTAACTTCCTGTTAATGTTATCACTAGAGGCCCGTGATTTTCGCAAATGTGAAATAACCGCGATAAAATGTGAAAATCTACTACATTTGCGATAAAATGCTAAATTGTTAGGGTGAGCTGGGAAAGTGCTATATCATTATCAGCGCTGCCGGGGGCATCTGCCCACTGCCTTGTTTCCATCCATCATAAGCCCTGAGATGAAGCTTGCCTGACAGCACAGAAATCGTATATTGCCCGGACATTCGCACAAAGAAGAGGACAATAACTATCAAATTCTCTTACCTCCATCTCCCCCTCCCTAACCATCCTTGTAAGCTGGTGTCGGTTAAACTTGAGGCAGGAGGGACAAAGACAGTCAGAATAGATTCCGCTCAGCAAAAATGACAATGTGGCTATTTGGAAGAATAACTGCATGTTCTGCCTGAATATTGGTGGATGTACCCTATTTGCTGGCTTATAGGACGACCCCGCATATAAGACCAGTCATGGTTTTGAAGGTAGAAAATCTTGAAAAAAGTAATTTACTAATTTTGAAATTCCCGACAGAAAAATATTTTTTTCCTTTGATAGAAACATAAAAAATTTAGTTTAAATAATTGCAATGCATTTATTACCGTCGTATAAACCTCGTAGTAGACACATAAACGAATAACATTGGCTACTACTGCTCTCTGCGTGCCCAAGAGCCAAGGAAATGCACGGTGGCGGCCGGCGATCAGTTGCCGGCAGTTGTGCGTGACTTGGCAATCCCTGACTGAGGCACCCCGCACACTACATGGCAACGCCGGACTACACCAGCTGCTTCCAAGGCCATTGCATTCCTGTGCGCTGTTGTCTGCCAGTCTAGCACTAGAGGGTAAACACATGAATGTGTGGTACGGTACCTAGATCCTCGGTTTTTCCGCCCGAGAGTTGTGCGCTTGCGAAACAAAGGATGTAAGCATGCGGACCTAGATACTCGTTTTCTCCGCCCGAGAGTTGTAGTCTGATGAGACAAAGTATCTCGGCACGCGCTCCAGCTGCATCGATCGCGGCTTCGCTGCAAGGAAGGGTCCTTTATTATGAATGGCGCTCATTAAAATTTCGTACCGTAAATTTTATTAAAAAAACGGGGCACTCTTTTTCATTTGTGACGAAAAACGCAATTCCTTGAAACATCATACAACTCCACAGCTTACAGCTTAACTTTCAAACGATTTTTAGGTTACCAAAAATTTTTGCACCTTCAAATAAGACGAGTAGCAATTTTTGAAGGCCAAAAATATGTAAAAATAGTCGTCTTATATGGCGGCAAATACGGTATACAGTTTCTTCACCAAGGCCATTTGCCTTCGTGTGCTATCTGAGCTCTATCTCTTGCGTATGCACGAGCGCGTGCGCACACACACACACGCAGCGCACCTACTGTATTGTAAGCCGACTTTTCTTTTTTATTTTAATTCGGACACTCTAAAATGATGTCTCGGCTTAGAATCGGGACAAGCAGTTAGGAACAAATATGTAAAAATAACGTTGTTACAATCGAAAGCGCATATTTATCAGTAATTTTAAATGCCTATAAAGTTAACAGTATGTTCCACGTTCGTTAAAAGGCGTCATTATTCTATAAGCGCAAGCCGACATGTTTATTACCACTGATATTTTTTTGGTTGAGTGCAGAGACGTGTTGTTTTTGCTCCGAGGCAGGCGCCGTGAAATGCGACGGAGCGATAGAGATAAGAGCGAAGTAGATAGCAACTAGGTCACGCAGGTTCCTTAATTCTTGCTTCTCCTTTCGCCCTCCTTCCCATTGCGATAACACAAGCTGTCTTATCATTTTATAACTCTTCCACCCATCTTAAAACTATTGCTCTCCACTTGTCAACTGACGATGTCACATCAGCGGGATCAGTTATCTCAATATGTGCTCTTGGCTGATAAACGTGTGTGGGACAGCCACAGTTCGGCTTGCATTTGTGTCGTATTAATTTTTCTTGAGGTAGTCTTCAAAAGTAGGGGTCGGCTTACAAGGCGGTAAATACAATACGTGGAAATGGTGCCTGCAACAAGATAGCGCTGTAGTTTACCTTATTTCTCTCTCTCCCTCTTTCTCACACATACATACACACACATGCACACACACACACACACACCGCCTACTCATCCCCCAACCCCAGATGTACTTTGAGATAGAGCTGTGTTTGCAGTTGTAAACAGGAAGCAGCTTGTAGGCTTTCGTCAGAGCTAGTGATAAATAAAAAAAATAAAAGTTTTCCTCGACTGCAATTATCACAGCATTCGAGATGCCACAGATTAAAGTGTCTATTTCTGAGCGGGCAAAAAATGACACAGACGATAAATTCTATGTGAGTGATAGTTCTATTTTGATGTGTGGTATATGTGATTGTCACCTCGAGTGGGGAAAAAAGGATGTTCTTGATAAACACATTCAGTCTCAGGTTGGCAGTGTAACGTTGATATGTGTAACATGTTCAAATTAAATTTATAAGTATACTGTATTTTCATGTATTACCAACTTAGGTAGCCTGAGAAACATAAACTTAGAGTACATAAAATTGTTAGTTATAGTAGTTTTTTCACAAGAGGTCATAATATGCTTGCAAAAATTAAGTGTGATGTATATGTTTAAATTGAACGTTTTTAAAATGAGTGAAAATTTGAAAATGCTACAAAATGCTAAATTTTATTTTTAATATGCTATAAAATAAATTTCAAAATGCTATTTTCACGGGCCTCTAGTTATCACCTATGTAGTTATGTATAGTTAGCAAGAAAGATGAAACATATTCAATTCCTAATGGGATCCTATGATTTTGGTAGTAAGCAGTTCATTTCTTGATCTACTGGTAAATCTAACCACAAAATGTTATAGACCTTAGTAATAGTAATGTACAGCCAGTATTGAAAATGAACAACTTGTCTGAGAACTAAAACTAACCAAAAGAATATCACAACACATTTTGAAGTTTATTGCAATCATATACTTTAAAAACTGTTGACATGTCTTGACTGTCAGCTAGAAAGCACAGGATATATCATGTTTGTTTACATAGTCCTACTTTCTTATGATCTCCAAAAATGGAATAATTATTATGGTTGAAACTATAATGGTGATTGAACTGTATACAGTAATTCATAAAACCAATTAAATCTTTGCCACAGTTACCTGGAACATTCGCTGAAGCTTGGAGGTATATTCGAACCCACATGCCTGCTTCAGCTTGGATATCATGGAGGCCTCAGCATCATCACTGGCAGACATATGCTGTACCAATCTCTTAGCCAGCATCTTGCTGTAGAACTTCTGGAAGACATCCTTGTCCTCTATATACTTGAAAACAACCATCTGTACAGTGAAACGATACAAATTTGCATTAGAGTAGAACCTCTTATAATGTTGCCACTTATAACGTTTTCCTAGTTATAAAGCTACCTTAATTTGGTACCCAACACTGTTTTACAATAGGAAATCACCCACTTAGAATGGATCCTTGTTAATACAAACCCTGTTAACACAAAATTCTCATTAAAACAAAGTGGTTTTCTGTCCCCTTAGAACGAGACGAGAAATGAAACACAGTCAACCCGTCTTATCCGCAGTTTTCACCAACCGCAATTGGAAATTGACGAAAATTTTTTTTTAATAAGTATGAAATTCTTAAGAATTTGCATTTTTGCGCATGCCATGCACTGTGTGTCGCACAAACTACGAGCGTGTCACTCGCTATGCACGAGAGCAGCTAGACTTGTGTTGTCAGCTCCTGTTATCTGCTTCGTTACACAATGTGCTAGGCTCGCGTGGTTATCGTTTAGTGCAGTGCAGGCGGACGCGGCAAAGAAGTGATGCTGTGTCGAATGTGTGGGCGACGAGGGTACTACACTCGTATACAACCTGTCGCTAGCCGCAAGCTTCCAAAACAAAAAGATTTGATATGTCCCACAAGTCACGTCCTTTGCTCGCAAACTACTTCCACTGAGAACACACACGTGTATTTAATTACATTGTCTTGTTCGTCCCGTTGCCGCCCGAATATAGGACATGGCGTTGACGTGCATGTACAGTGTGCAGTTATACACATGGCCTGCAGCGTAATGTTTCTTAAAAAGAAAGACTGTAGTGATCCTTCTAAATCGAAGAGAGATCGCTAAGTTCTTAGTTTCACTGACAAAATGAAAATGCTACATTTAATAAAAGACAACATGTCTGTTGCAAAAATTGGCTGCAGGTAAGGAGGAAAAAAACGAGAGTATCATTCGTATATCACGAAATAAACCACGACAAATAAGATCAAGTGTTAGTACTCCACCGAAAACAGCAGAAAAAATCGTGCCCACTTAATTTTAGTGTAATGAGTGTGACGCGATGCAGTCACGTCCACTTATAAATTACGTTAATGCTCGCCCCCGATCTTTAACACTTTACCATTTAGGCCTAAAGGCAGTAGTATTTACCTGCACCTTTGCCGATTGCTGTATTACCATTTATTTTTATGTAAGGATAATATTTTAGCATGTAAGGTTATTAAGACGAAGCTTCATTGGTAAAACAGCAATTTCTTACATCCAAGTGATTATCAAAAGTGTATTTTTCATGTATAACTGCCTTTGCAACAATTGTTAACATGTACCAGTGTTCGTTTACAAAATACGGCCAAGCGCCTACCAGTAGTGCCAATCCCGTGCATAGACTCTGTAAAAGTGCACTAAAACTTTCTATCGCGAGAAATATGCACATAAATATAAATTATACTGGTTTATTATTGCTTAAAATGTGTTTTATGATTATTTAAATGTTCTTGTGTGTTAATTAGTGTTAAACTGCAATACCGGCATTTATAATTCAAGTCCGGAGAGAGAGTATTTCATTTGTGCGAGTGTGGCACGCCTGTAGATGCAGACAGCCTCGAGTGGCCCGGCGGCCATTTTGATAATGGTACTTTTAGCCCTCCTTCAGGGGTATATAAGGCGGGCGCTGCGTCCCAACTAGTCAGTCGTCAGGGGCTCGGCCTTCGGGCCAGGTCAGCCTGGCACTCCTCCATTCCTACCTTATAGTGGGTTGCTGCCTGGTAAGGAAGCCGAAGCCTGCTCTCCCAACCATTCACCTTTACCTAACTACCTACCATGGGTTGCTGCCTGGGAAGGAAGCCAAAGCCCCGACCACCTCTCCTTATAGTGGGTTGCTGCCTGGTAAGGAAGCCGAAGCCTGCTCTCCCAACCCCACCTTCACCCCAAACATTCATTCTAGCCAGGATGACTCGGCAAGTAAGCCTAACCTGCACATTCATGTTTGAGTTGATACCTAACTTTCTTAGCATGGCAACCTAACCTATGTGCTCTTCAAGTCACTCCATGCACATTGCCAGTTATAAGTGTTCTCATACACTTCCCAGTCTTGTAAATTCTATTGAAAGTTACAGAATGTAGTAAACTTTCCCCGGGATCAGAGAGATCGCCGTATAAATAAAAGTAATCCAGTATTTGTTATTAGTCAAGTATCATCATGGCCGCAGCGCCCTATTGTAACGAGGCTATTGAATATTGTAACCTCTCGGGATCAAAGAGATGATCGTCCACCACATTCTCGGCCACGATTAGGCCTTAGTTTTTGCCCAGTATCTGAACGGCCCGAAGTGCCATGTAAAATTGTATTCATCAGAGTATGCCCTGTGATAAATTATGTTGTTACTGTCAATGTATCATATCTTTAGTTCGTACCCTTGTTGTCTATCTCATATTGAGACTCCAGTGTAATAATGTATGTCATCAAATTGTGACTGACTAAAACCCTGATTGTAGACCTTGTACCAAAGAAAGTGTTACCGTATTTACGTGCACATTGGCCCCCCCGCGCACATAGCCCCCTCTATGTGCATTTCATGAGAAATGAGAATGCCGTTGTCTGGCAACCATGTACCGCGCGCCGTCATATGAGTTTATTTAGTGTATCGTTTTCGCTCATGAACCCCACACAAGTGCTATTCCCCCCAAAATTTGGATTATAAAAATTGTGGTGCGCGGCTTACATGGATATTTAGTATTTGAAGTCCGCGTGATATGTGGTTAGGTAACTGGCGTGCGCGGAGACTTGACAACAGCGCAGTAAGCTAGGCACACACGCACACAGCCATGCAGCCGGAGGAATGCTGAGCTGGAGGCGCGATCGATAACTAGTCACGTGTTTAGGCGGCATTGTTCTCGGCGCGTAGCAGATAAGTTGTTTTTGTAGTGACTCGGTAGCGTTTGTACTTTGATAGTTCTTTGAGAAATCAAAATGTCAAAACGACGATTGCGTTCACCTCATGTACATACTTTGTTCGCGCTTTCGTTGCTTCATGTGGACTCTCGTACGATGTAATGAAGTTTATATTTCAGTTTACACTACTAATTGTTCATTTCATTGGGTTTTGGACTCCTATTTTCGCATTTCAACAAATTCATTCGCACGGAAGCCATGCAGACATGTTTACATTTGAATACGTGTGACGGCCGGCCACTTGACACCGCACGGTCTGGCTGCCTATGGCCCGTCCGACCTGTGCTCTTCAACTAATTGTTTACGTTTTTGATACACGGAAGTGATTCGTTTTTCTTACCTATTGAATTAGTTTGTATAAAATTAGTTACCGTAAAACAATGAGCCATGTTATGAGCTAGCAAATTTAAAATTTTTTTTTACTTTCTCCAAAAAAATTTTTTGCATTGGGTGATACTTCATAACCTAATTTTTTTTTTTCGTACAGGGAACGTAAATAAAAATACTACAGTATTAAAACATACCTAATGTTGACAAATTTTAAATTTTTCTAAAAAAGAAATTTTTTTTTTCAACATTGCGCACACAGGCCTCCCCCCGCCCCCCTTTTTTAAAGTCAAAATTATGGAAAAAAATAGGGGGCCTATGTGCACGTAAATATGGTATATTCATCATGTTGTGGCAAGTACTGTAACTTGTGTTCATGAATATAAACGCCCTATGAAACTGAATTACTCTGCCTCTCTCCTTTCATGAGATCGCCTTATGTACAACCTCCTAATATCCAATAAGGCGAGTGATATCTGCTTACCCTTCTATTTATATAAAGATGACAACCTGCGCTAGCAAGTTATAATAAGAGTTTTTCCTTGTTGGCTCATCCAGTAGTCACTCGCTGGACCGAGGATAGCTCTGATACAAATCACTCTAGAAGGACCACACCAATCTATCATACTATCTGCCTTATAGACCTTTTAGAGGTACACACTCGCAACCCAGCACTCCTAGCGCAGCGGTGGGACAAAACAAGCCCACGTGCGTCAAGTGGTGCTGTATTGAAATGAAAACCACCAAAACTTTTGTCCTTATCCATGATTACAGAGGTTTAAAAATTTTCACTTATGTGCGGGGAAAAAAATTGTACTAGGTCTACGTTAGTGTAATCAGTGATGCCGCATTAAAAATTAAACTGCTAACATCCTTAAGATGACCTCCTGGTGAAGGATATGTTTGTATGTGTGAGATGGAAATTGATAAGGCGCTACGAGCGAAGTGGCCGGCACATGTATTGTGATTTTGCCTCTACACCAAAAGTTGTTAACGCGCGCAAAGTGTAGGCGCCGTAACAATTTTACTGTGCGACCTTAAGTGGTGACCCTATCATTTTACTGAACGTGTCACTGTAGCACAGTCAAATGTACTTGTAAACTTCATTTTCGAACAAATTCATTACATATAACTTTAGAAACAACAGCGTGAAAAAGTCTATTTTAGCCAAGTTTTAGGGCTATAAAATATTATCAATGTGTGTGGTGTCTTTAGTCATAGTCACAAGTAGTCTTAAGAATGTTTTCTCATTTCACAGATAAGCAATGTGGACATATATTTACTGGTCTCTGAGTAAAAACGTAACTCTGAACACGCCGCATGCAGTTCGAGCGCCATCAAGGCGACCACCTTAAGAGAAGTCCTCGACTGGCACATAGGCGGTGTTGTAGCGTGTCACACATATTCTTTTTTATGCAAAACCGCCTAACTTATTCATATTATGTTAGTCTACAAAAAGAACACACACTCAAAGCTATGCTTCCATGTTTTCAAACATTCAGCATGCTTGTTCGAAACATGATTTCAGGACCTCTCAAAATTACTAAAAACGGATTTTCTAGGCTACTGTAACTTTGAAAATATTACCTGAATTTGTAAAGTGCAAAGCGAGAGACTTGCGTAGGTGTTACTTCATACTATTAAAAAATAAAATGTGGTTGTCACCGCTTAAAGTTATGTAGGAAAAAGATTAGATGGAAAACCTTGCACGTCAGTTTGATGCGCTGGGAACAGAGGCGATATACTTCTCGTCAAGCGTGGGAGACAGGCTCTTATTGCTACGCTGTTCTCACGCGTCAAATGTGGAAATTCCACACCAGGGAAGACACCTCTTAATTACGGTCAAAATATTTTATGTTTGATCCTATTCTTTTCTGAAATTTATATGCACGTCATACAAGCAAAAAATATTCACAGACAATTGCAAAATATTCAAGTCTACGTAGTCATAGCTGTGCTTGTTCCACTGTTATTTCATACGTTTGGTTGACAATTATAAAATAAGTATTACATGCAATAAATAGTGTTAACAAATATAATTCTATCAACGCTTGAGGCGACACTCCCTCTTCGTACAGTGCACGTCCTTGGCACTGTAGGGTGGAGAGATAGCGTGGTGCATCAGGCCGTGCCGTGTTGCGACATCAGCCAGACCACCTGGCTCGCGCGCGCTGTTGCCAAGTCTTCGCATCCTCGCAGTGAGGTTGCCACTGTATATAACACACGCCACACTGCACACGTGATGTAGCATTTCTCAATATTTATATGTTGTGGGACACTTTATGAACGTCTTAAAGATCTGTATCTCACAAAAATACAGTAGTATATAGATTTAAGGGTTAAATTGTTTTTATATAAAATGCATATAGTAGTGGTTTACGTAGGCTATTAAGATGTCTTGAATGTACGCAGTTTTCGTTATTCGCCGATTTTCTGGAACGAAATACTGCGGATAAGGCTGTATTAACTATAATGCTCAATGAAAAGTTCTCTTATGTACAAAACAATTTAATATCAAATTCAATGGTTAAAATAAGTCAAGGTGGTGCTAAAAAAGTTTATATTTTCGAACTTAACTTCCTGAAATATATTTACTGAACTTTTTAGATTTTGTAACTCTGTTAATATAAATCTTATTATTACAAACAACAAAGTTTAGGTCCTCTCAGGTTTGTATTAATGAAGTTCGACTGAATAATGTTTTCCCATTTATAAAGTAAATACTTTTTTGGTTTCTTCAGAAACAAAATAACAGCGTTCTACAGTAATTTGTTAATAAGCATCAGCGACACTAACTCAGCAAATGGAAAACAGAAAACTAAAGTTCTACAAAAGAATTTTTTTAAATCACAACAAATCATGAAAATTTTTTATGTGCTCAACAGAACCTGGATAATTTGATAATTTGTATTTCAAATGTATGTTATGTTATAATTTTTCATTAGGTCCCTTCACTGCATGCATTAAATAAATATTTATTTTCAGCTATTGGTGCATAGCATAAGGAATTTTCACTTCCTTTCACAGAATCTAGGTTTTTTTTCTTTTGTGCACTGGTATCAATTAACTCTTCGATTTACATCTACTTTAGATTCCTGGAAACCACAACGTACGTAGAAACAATTAACAGTGTCAAGACAGATGCCTATGACACAGAATAAGTAATACTATCAGAAGCAACACAGGGAAGTTTATTCATTATTTTTATTGTACCCCTCTCAGAGTGGACAGTAATGTAACCAAAGACACGTAGATTTGAGACACTGATTTATATAACATCTTGTATTGCTTGACACTGTAATAAGTTAAATATTTATAAACTGCAAATGTGATTTTTAACTGCTCTTGTATTAGCTCTTGGAGAGTACAGGCATGGGAACAAAAGCCTTGTACAATTTGAAACAAAGGTTAATAAATGTAAAGGCTTATATGCCTAGAAATACTGTAATTTATTTGTGTCTTGATTATATACCATATTTACTTGCCTAATGTCCACCCCTTATCTTTGAAGCCTTAAACCAGGTTTTAAGAAATTTGCATAATATCTGCACTTGACTTTTTCAACATGTTTTGCACATGAATGGATCAACGGGTGTTGCATGCAAATGGATTTATGAGATTCTCTTGCCTTTTCTTATGTTCCACGCACAACCCAAGAAACCTTTTCCTTTATTTTTGAAGAAAAGGGCATGCGATAGACAAGTAAACATGGATAAATATGTACATTTACGATTTATTTATAGCAATTAGTAAAATGGCGCATGAATGGATTAATGAGATTACTATGCTCTTTTTCCATGTTTTCCACACACCCCAGAAATCTTTGTCTATATTTTAAAAAAGCATGCTATAGATGTGTAAATACAGATAAATGTGTACTCTGAAATATTTTTTCTGAAACCCCCTCGATGTCTGCACCCCACTTTTCTGGTAAAAAAAACATCAAATTACTGCGCACCCCACTTTTCTGACAAAAAAAAATTATCAAATTACTGCGGACATTTTGCAAGTAAATATGGTACTTACAAATAGTAACTGTGACATTACTTACCTCTCTATCCCCTCCCATAACATGAAATAAGGTCTATTAAAATTTCTGTCCAACAAAATATCTACAAACTATGATATCAACATCCCATACATAAAATCAGTTCTGATACCATTATGTATTCTCACAGGTAGATTCCTGAGGGAGAAGGGGGCAGAGGGCCCACCCCCTCCATCGACATTTTTTGTTTTAGTTTGTCCTTAAAATATTATACATTTTAAAGACGTACAGTAGAACCCCAATTTAATGAAATGCAATTGAACCCAAAAATGTTAACTCTAAATCAATATTTCCTTAAACTCGACTACATCTTTTTTCACCCCCCGCCAAAAAAAAGTTAAATCCTCAGGCATGTTTTGTTGGAATTTAATATAATTTTGGAAAAGACTCCACCAAAAAATTTTGAGAAATTCCTATAATAATAATAATAATAATAATAATAATAATAATAATAATAATAATAATAATAATAATAATAATAAAACATAGCAATAAAAACTGAAATAAAAGTTTGCGAGACAACGGTAAAATAATAATTAAATATGTGCAGCAGCAGCCATTGTAACTTATAGGCAGCCACACTTGTATAACAAACTCGTTGGTCTGCTCACTAAATTACTTTGAACTCTAGCTTTATTTTAGCATACGAGAAGCAAAATATATACATTTACGGTAGTAAATTCATTGTAAAATGTCTGCATAAATATAATTACATACTTCTTTTTTTATAAATTCGCTGGTTTTTGTTACGAGATGGGACAGTAAATAACATGCTGGACAACACTGCATTCTATTGGTAGTAGAATTAATCAATAAAGACAGCTGCACTGCAGCACATTCTAACAGACGTGCAAAGCACTATCTTAAATTAGTTGTGGTGTTCACCGCCATGCTGTGGAAACTGGATACCTAGATGCTCTTTCACTCGCAGCCACTAGGATGAGGATCTATGCATGTGCTTGTTACGAAACACATCATCGCTCACTTGCTCAGTCGCACCCGTGCGTGCTTATTTCAAAGTCACTCCTGCAGCCAAAGTTTACAACAAATTTTAAATATATTTTTTTTTATTTCTCGACGGGTTGTTAAAGCTTATCTACGTAGAAATAAGTATATATCGCAGCCAGTGCTAAAATTTTTAATACACTTGCGTTACAATTAATATTCCATTTTATCAAAGTCGCTTACTTATTTACCTAATGCATTTTATTGTTATTTTTTGAAAGTTCTTAAAAATCCTATCGTTAAATCACTGTTTTCGTTGTTACCAAGTTCTTAAATCGGGGCTCTACTGTATATCCAATTTTTTTTTAGGAAACGCTTTAAATAGCACAATTTTGCACTTTAAATGCTATATTTTTTCCAGAGACAGCTCTCCAGACTCCCTTTCTTTGACTCAGGGTGTGTGCACAGCTTCTTTTTATGGAATGGGCCCCCCAAAGCATAGCGCTATATCCACCCCTGAGACTTACACATAAGATTATGACCTACACAGGGAAACTAACAAGCATACCATGGATCCAATACGTCAAACAGGACCTGGAGAAAGCAGAGATAGATAGTACGTACATAAAAAATATTAAGTCATGAATGTATCCACACTTTTAACTAAAACTCACAATAAAACACAACTTGTGGAAAAAGTTAGTCAAGACTAAATCACTAATAATATTTCTAAAATGTTCTACAGTTACAGCTACCATACGTTGTAGATATTACTGGTTGCACTTACAATCTGATTGAGGGTGTCCTCCAGTTCTGCCTCCTCTGGGTTCTTGCTGCTTTTCTTCAGCAGCAGGTCACAGAATTTGGCCAGCAATTCTGGTGACTTTGAAGAACTGTTCGCCTGCTTGGTAACAGCATTGCTATTAATGAATCTACCACATGCCTTGTCCAAGGATGCCACAAATCCAGAGTCATTCTTGAAGGCAGTTAAAACTAACGCATTGTACTTCTTATGCACCTCCAGGATTGTATTCACATATACCTTTGGGTCCTGCACACATATTCATAATCAGTTAAACAACTGATCAAGAGCCTAAGCCGTCTTAAATTAGCATTAATATTTACATTTACATAATATAAATAAATGCACTGTATATTCACAAGCAGAAAAACCCAACCCTATAAAACAGGTCACACTCGGATGTCTCCAAGACACGGAACAAAGTAACTCCTTTAGCGTGCGTTATTTTAACCCAGAGAAAATGGAAGGGTTTACGATTAGCTCAGTTTAGCTTAGTTAAAATAAAAGCACCCTTGTTAAACGTCTGTGTGTGGGCAGTTTAAGATGACATGGAAAGAGGGCGATGGAGATGAAATGGTAGGGAGGAGAGATACGGAAAGTGGGCTTTACATATTTTTGACAGAAAGGTTACTAAAGATGGTGGGAGACAACTTGAAATAATAACAGGAATGGGAGAATAATCAGCCATGGCCTTTGAAAAGCAACCATCCAAGCAATTGCCTAAAGTGATTTCGAAAAACCATGAAAAACCAAAAACAGGATGCTGGAGCTAGGAGTCAAATTCGGGTCCTATTAAATTCTAGTTCCACTCATTAACACTGTACTATCTCACTTGGTTTGAAGTGGGAGGAGAGAGAAAGAAAAAGACAAAAAAGAAAGAGGAATAGGAGGGAAAAGAAATAGAGATGATGAGAAGAGAAAAGTGGAGTAGACAAAGAAAAGTTACATAGAGAAAGAGAGAATTTGAGTACAGAAAGAGAGAAGTGGAGTAGAGAATAGAAACAGAGTACAGAAGTTGAGTAGAGAAAGAGAAGTTTAGTACAGACAGAAATGGAATAGAGATGGACAAACAAAATAGAGAGGGGGACAATGAAATAAAGAAAAGAACAAGTGAAATATAGAGGGGGGGCTATGAAATAGAGAAAATAGCAAGTGAAATAGAGAGGTGGCAAGTGAAATAGAGAGGCTGCAAGAGAAATAGAGAGGATGCAAGTGAAATAGAGAGGCGGCAAATGAAATAAAGAGGCGGCAAATGAAATAAAGAGGCGGCAAGTGAAATAGAGAGGGGACAAGTGAAATAGAAAGCGAGGAAAAGTGAAACAGAAAATGAGGAAAAGTGAAATAGAAATAGGGGGATAAATGGAATAGAGACAGAGGGAGAAGTGGAATAGTGACAGAGGGAGAAAAAGAATTGTGTCAGAGGGAGAAGTGGAATAGTAACAGAGGGACAAGTGGAATAGTGACAGAGGGAGAAGTGGAATAGTGATAGAGGGAGAAGTGGAATAGTGATAGAGGGAACAGTGAGAGACATGGGGTAGTAAGATACAGAGAGATGCAGAGTAGAGGGAGAGGGCACAGTGGAATAGTTAGAGAGGATGAAGTTGAGTAGTGTGAGAGGAAGGAGAAATGAGAAAAGGAGAATTGGAATAGAGAGAGGTAGAAATGGAGTTGTGAGAGGAATGGTGTAGAGAGAAAGAAGTGGCGTACAGGGGGAAAGAGAGTGAGAAGTAATGTAGAGAGGTGATGCACCCCACGAGGTACTTAATTTATATTTTACGCTCGGCCCCGTATTTTATAAATATATAAGAGTTTGGCCTACCTTGTTTTTGACAAAGGGGTCGCTTAAATCCTGTATTGTGAGTCGTGCTGCCGTAAAATGTAAAACTACAGAGTTAGAGATGCTTATGTTTACAGTTTCTGTATGTGTATATTTACGCCCGCCACAACAAATGTAAATAAACAAATGGACGCTTTGCTAAACCACGCCAGGCTGAGAATTGTGAACTTTGAAAAGAGGGAATGTGTATATAATTATTGTAAACATAATAATATTAATTTTGTGTACTTATTTAGAGCTCTGTTTATATTCTCTTCGGCAACACGGAAAGTTTGAGCATATTCACATATTTTTTGGCAGAGTAGTGGGAGATTTGTAGGCGTTGGAGTGGCCTGCCTGATGCCAGCAGACGGCCTCCAATCCAGCGGATGCCATTTTTACTACCCACTAACAGTACTTAAAGCCCCCTCAAGGGTACATAAGGTGGGCACTCGCCTAGTCAGATCACCAGTTTAGGGCTCGGATCTCCTCCCCGAACAAGCCTAGGCACCTCTCCCATCCTCAAAAGGGTTGCTTCCTGAAAAAGGAGCCTAAGTCCGATTTCCTCTTTAATCCTAAGGTTACTTCCTGAAAAGGGAGCCTAAGCCAGCCCTCCTACCTGTTCACCATCTACCTACCTTCTGCGGGTTGCTTCCTAAAAAGGCCGAAGGGGTGAGGCTGAGTTTTCCTGTCTGTGTGTGAAGGCAAACTTAGTCTACATTGGGTACATAGAGACAATTGGACTGAAATAACCGCAAATCCGCTTCATGGCACAGCCGCCAAGTGGTTTAACCTAGCTTGCGAGTATCAGGTTACGTGGGAGACATTTTGCATCAAATTGGGCAAACGATTCGAAACCAGTCTGTGCCATGAACAGCAACCAGAGAAAGAGGAGTACTTCAAGCGAACCATGCTGTTATTGCCCTGGACAGTGGTTTCATTGGCACAACGAGTGCCCCAAACATTTCACATCACAGGCAGGGAAACTAGAACGGGATGTTGGTAACCATGCCTTCATACCAATCTCACCACCAGACATGAGTGCGAGTGCCAAATTATACCGAGTGACACAGGAAGGTGCATCGACAATGCGTGTGAGAGTCGAGTTATAGAGGACAGGACAGTCACTGCATTAATAGACACAGCCGCAAGTCATAACTTCGTGCGCGAAGGACTATTACGTCACGTTGCTACGGAATTCCCACCATGTCGTTTGCAGTTTGCAACAGTGAAGCAGGGTGGGCATGCCTGCAAGCAACCAGTACCGTGTGTGTGAACATTGGCATACGAGACTTAACCACCAAAGCAGAAGTGCTGAGTGTACCAGACTTGTGCGAGGCGAACCAAGCAGTGATAGAGCCATACCGGGGACGACTATACATCAGAACCAGGGGGCGCTGGACACACTACGCTATCGGAGCCCAACCACCAGTTCCAGCACCGCGGGTACCACTGGAGCAGTTCAACCACGAGGTACTGCCACAACATTACGCCGCTGTGCAACAGCTGCTGCAGCAGTATGCGCCAATGTTTAACCACGAGGGGCCACTACACCGCACTACCGCTGCAAAGCACACAATCCTGAGCAAGCATGACCAGCCAGTATACGACGGGTCCCTGGCAGGGGACCCCTGACAACACCTTGATGCTCCAGGCAAGCAGTGCGCCGAGCTTTGCACGTCAACAATGCAGTGTTTCATCGTGGCACCAAACTGTGTCGAGAGCCACCACTTGCCGCAACCACCCAAGATCCAGCAGACAAACCACCATCACCGCGATGCAGGCGAGTCAGGTTACCCCCACGTCCATGCCCTGTCTGTCCGCAAGCAGAGGCACCGGTTCGCAACCAGACAGGTCAGCGTAGAGTGGAGGTGACTGGGCCGCCCCGCAATGGTCTCCAGAGGAGGGGGCGTCTGACGCCAGTCAAAGGTCCAGCGGTGGGTAAGTCTATTACAGCACAGCCTAATTTCAAACCACCACTACCCTTCACTCATTGGCTACAGACTCTCATTGTTACTTGTCAAAATATTGTTACTCTAGCATGTAGTGTTTTCAGATGTTTAATTGCAAGCAGTGTCATGTCTTTTTGCAAGAAATATTCACGTGAACGTTTTAAATAGGCACCCATGCAAGTTGGAAAATCACAGAAGAGCATAACATTTAATTCATAATGACTCCCAAAAGCATTACCACACGCAAATATTTAATCATGTAGATTATCTTACCTGTAATAATTAACTATGTGCCATTTCTTTAAATATATTAAAACGTGCAACAAGGTGGCCAGAAGTTATGCACCCCGTCTGGGTCGATGAGTCCTTGGCGGCCATCATGCTCGTAGAAGTTAGTCAGTGTCGTCTGAACAAGTAGGACGCTGTCAGTGTGCACTTAAAACTTTGTTACCGATTTAATTTTCAATAGTCTTCATATAGTATACCAGTTCACCTGTGCAAGCACACGTTTTCAGACATTCCCCCTAGTATTGCTAGTCCACTTCAATTAATAATTATTACCAGTTTTTGGTACTTTTAATGTAAAACCACGTGTGCACTCAAGCATCGCCGCGGGGCTAGGGAACTTACAGTGAGAGCCATCCAAGCATTCCCGTTAAATATTCGAGACAGATATAATTTATGGTGCATTACATTCATTTGGTGTATAGGTCTACGACGTAATTTTACAGTTTTATCATCATTTTAAGGGCACAACCTATAACTGTAACCGAACACGTGTGCGCGTTAATGCTCGCCTTTGGGTAGCTAGTTGAGCTCCACGGTTACGTACGCATCATCCATATCCATTGCATAGCATAGAAGAAGGAGAAGCATTCATGATATGTGAGTTATGTTGATCGCAGTGAGTACATTCATTCGGCAGGCATAATTCATAATCACCAACGCGAGTACCATGAACCACGCCTGTAGAGCCATCCCCATACTGTTACGTGCCCGGGGATAGACTGCCTTGCATTGTGGAAAACAAATCATCATCATCATCTAGAGCATTCACATTTTACACCTATGTCCATTTTTAAGCAAACCGTCGGTCCATCCTTGTGGCCGCCAAACATTGCTGCTAAAGAGCTGCATTTTCACATGCCACAGGGACATCCATCATTCACTTCGCACCTAACCACTACCGTGGACTTACATATATTATTCACGGTAACGGAACATCCTAATACCTTGTTATGTACGTAAACATAATATCCAGGCACCTTGTATTTTGGAACCAATAAAATCTCATTGAACTGGAGCATTGCAGTTACATCATGGTATAGTGTGTTACGACCTATGTCACCATAAGCATAAGAACGACGTTGGAGGGACAGCCGAGCACAACGAACAGACCACCCCCTGAGTCACCCAAGTGTCTCTAAAGTGTAATACGAGGGGAGTATTACCGGTGCCGTACCATCCATCACCCATAGGCCCAATCTATATCAGATTGGTTATCCTGATCCCGTCACGACGTTAGGAGAAAGACAGTGAAGTGGTGTGGATGGGGAGGGGGGAGAAATACAG